>CM069143.1:27199508-27267677 GCA_035221665.1 Okamejei kenojei | reverse complement strand
TAATAATAAAGCATTGAACAGATTATTTGCGAATAAGGTGCATTGGCGTGCATATCCCTTGGACGGGTTGAACTGAGTGTTGGTTCGGGTGCATTTGTAATTGGCCAGATTGTTTTTTAACTTACATGAGGAGGAGGTTCACTGCCTTCCCCGCAGCGCTGGGCTTCTTCTCCGCGGGCTCCGGCTTCGCCCTCAGCCGCCGGCCTTCTCTCTGGGGTCGGCCTCCCCTCCAGCATGACGCGGCGATGCCGTTGCCAAGACTCCCAAACAATCTACCCAATAGAGAAACTAACCCGCAGAGAGTTGATTGCACGTGGGGTATCTGCATATTAATCCCTCCCTCCCTCCCCATAACCCCCCCCACCCCTCTTATCCACCCCTCATATCCCCCTCCTCATACCCCCCCCCTCATATCCCCCATCCCCATATCCCCCTCCCCATATCCCCCTCCCCAATCCCCCCCTCCCCCAATACCCCCTACCCATACCCCCCTCCCCTATCCCCCTCATAACTCCCTCCCCATAAACCCTCCTCATAGCCCCCTCATAGCCCCCTCCTCTTTCTCCCCCTCAACCCCTATACCTCCTCCCTTTTCAATCTCCCCCCCCCTCAAATCCCCCTCCCTACCCCACATCCCTCCCGTCCATCTTCTCCCTATCCCTCCTCCCACATATCCTCCCTCTCCTCCCCATTTCCTACCCATAAAACTCCCCCCAACATACCCCCCTCCTCGCCCCCCTTATTACAACCCCCATATAATCCCTCCCCATCCACCCCCCCCCCCCCCCCCGCCCCCAAGGAGAGGAAGCCAGTTCCACAACACTGCACCAAAACCTGCACTCACAGCTCACACCCAGCATCCAACAGTCATGGGGTGTTAGGTCAGTAGCAGACTGTGGTAAGATTTAAATTTACCTGGCATTTTTAATTAAGTAGACGAATTTGATTATTCTATCGTCTAAATAAGGCATCTGATTAAAAATTAATCATTTGTATCAGAAAATAAATGATCGCTCTGACCACTAATTTGAAAACACATCAAAACAACTGGGCCACGTACAGAATCTGAATTAATGTATTTAAAAAAAATCTATATATATATATATATATATTACAAGATATATTTATGTATGCAATATGTTATGTAGTGTGTGTGTATGTATATAGAAAATGTTGTGGTGTGTGTGTGTGTGATGTGTCTGTGTCCCCTGTGTGTGTGATCTGGTTGGCATGGACAAGTTAAATCGAAGGGTCTTGTTTTCCATGCTGTACATTATTATTTATTAAAGCTGTACTCCTTTCGACCCAATTTGCCCGTGCTGACCAAATTGCCCCATATACATTCTGTCCCACCTGCCGGTCCCACCACTACCCATATTTATCTAACCCTTTTCTATCCATGCCACTGTCCCATATGTCTTTTTAAATATATATTTTATCTTTAAAAAAAAACCCGTTCGAAATCCGTAACGCACTTTTTTTAAATTATTGGCAAACTGCAGGAAGATCTGCAGCGCCTCTCCCGAATGCTGATGAGGCCTTGCTGCTTTAATGCAATATCTGATTGTGCGAACAGCGATTCGCCTTCATTCGGGGCTGCTGTTACGGGGTCTTAAAATGCACCTCTTTTTCTTTGCACCCAGTGTGATGGTGCCTCCTTGTTAACTAGCAATCCATCAGGACCTGTCCTTTCGTGCGCCGCGATTGGCTGTCAGCCCGTCCTCATTTATAGTCCGTCAACTCTGTATCACATGGAATAAGTAACTATTGACTCCGAACGGCATGCAGGACAAGTTTGGCAGAAAGAGTGTGTTTCGCGCAGTTTGCGTGAACCGCTGTGCCTTTTGCGTTGGTGGAGTTGCCTCGGGGATTGTTTGTGTGCTTCCTGTTTTTTTTTGTTACCTTATTCCGCTTCTAAGCTTGTTGGGCTGAATATGTATGGAATGATGGAAGCCGAGCTGAAGCCGACTGGGGCCCCAGTCCAACGCGGGGACAGTCGGCAACTCGGCGGCCGGAGCCACGGCAGCGGGCACAACAACAATCCCGGACCGGTGTGAAGAGACCATGAACGCTTTCATTGGTCTGGTCGCGGGGCCAACGCGAAAAATGCCCAAGAAAACCCTAAAATGCACAACTCCGAGATCAGCAATGAGGCTGGCGCAGCGTACTGGAAACTTCTGTCGGACTCGGAGAAGCGGCCGTTCATCGACGACGAAGCGAAACGCCTGCTAGCTTTACACATGAAGGAACACCCGGATTACAAATACCGGCCCAGGCGCAAAACTAAAACCCTGATGAAGAAAGACAAGTACTCGCTGCCTACGCGGCATCCTGAGCCCCGGGTTCTGTCCCGTCAACAGCGGCATGGGGGTGAGTCAGAGAATAGAGAGTTACCCCCACATGAACGGTTGGGCCAACGGGACTTACCCACTGATGCAAGACCAGTTGACATACTCTCAACACCCGGGCATCAAAACCAGTCCGCAGTTACAGCAGATGCATCGCAAACTACGAGATGGCGAGTCTCCAGTACAGTCCCATGATGTCCACCGCCCAGGAGTTACATGAACGCGGCGACCACCTACAGAGTCCCCAGTCTACGGTCAACAAAGTACCCCGGGCATGGCCCTCGGTTCATGAGCTCCATGGTGAAGACTGAACCCACCACACCTCCGCCGCTAACGTCCCACTCTCAAGACTCGGGGGCTTGCCTGGCGACCTGCGGGATATGATCAGCATGTATCTCCCACCCGAGGAGAAGGCGACCTTCCCTTCCCAGAACAGCTAGCTTCACACTCACGGGGTGTTTAGTGTCCACCATCACTATCAGAGTGCGGCGATAGCGGGCACAGGGGTCAATGGAACAGTTCCCTCTAACCCATATCTAACAGCAATCAGACCACCAGAACAAATCGCCATCTCTTTAATGACTTTTGGCATTCGAGCAAAATAAAAAGGAGAGCGCAAATAATTTGGATCACGCTTGCCCATCAGACTGAATTTTATGTGTGTGTGTGTGTGTGTGAGCGATACCTTGGAGATTCATCCGCAACGTATAACTACTTAAAAATCATCATCATCAACAACAACATTGGTTTCTTAATGCTGAAGTTGATCACTTTTCGCGCCAGTTGGGACAATCATGCCGTTCTGCATGAACGAGGCTCCCTTTTTAAATGCCAAGTTTTATGTGAAATAGAAGAGGCCTTCCCGAGACTGTCAATGGCTTCAAATATTAACTGTAACATCCAGTAGGAAAACTTTTTTGGAATTGTCTAATTTGTGTACATGTAAATAACTGTTCAATAATGTGACACCAGGACTTGGTTTCAGAATTATATCTTGTAGGGTTTGTGTTTTAACCTCCTCGCCTTCCCCTCCCCACAACCCTTCCTTTTTAGCTTTTTGAACGACTGCGGCCGCAACGCAAGTTTTAATTTATAGTTCTTTTTTGTTTACACTACTTGATGCTTGTGAACATTTTTAAAACCTCTATCTGGACCCCTCCGGCCCCGTTCGTCTCTGGATTTGTGAATTTATGGGTGAGCGTTCTACCATATTGGTTGAGTAACAATATTGAACAAGCAGATATACTAGTTTACTTAATAAGGCTTCTTGTGTTTTTAAACTCTGGCTCCTGGTCCTGGAACTGAGGATAAAAAAATTTGATAAATTTTTACAAAAATCACACGACCCAGGTGTTTTGCGGTTCCTACTCAAATTAGGACTATCGGTGTGGTTTGCCACGATTGACTGCTTATATTAATCTGGAGGGATCTTTTGAAACTAATTAAATGTTTCCTGGTTGTAACTTTAATCATTCGAGAGCTGGGTTTATAATTGAATTGGTGCTATTCTCTTCAGGTGTAGTACTAACGGGCCTCTAAAATATTCCCTTTGAAACGTGTTTGCCCAAATAACCAGTTTTTTTTTTTTGGAGAAGTCACAATGGGAGATTTGTTTTGCGTTCTGATCGGCGATTTGCTCACTCTCCGTAACTAGCTGATAATGAGCACTAACAATCTCCAAAACCGCTTAAAGTTTCCCTCGTTACTTGGGCTGCGATCATCAATAAAAGCGTTCGAGCGGATTGCACGATAATTTTGATGAGATAGGCAGGTTGTCCCTGATTAGGCCCGAGCCGCAGCTGGCGGTGTGACTAGGAAGGCACATTTTTTAATGCGTTAACCCCCACACCCTTCCAAAACACAAACCTAGCTGCGACATAACGGGGGCAAAACTGAATCCAACAAGTGTTTCAAGAGCCCGGGCTTTTATTGGCGTAATTTAAAAACTTTCTGGGAGAATATTTGCGAGTGTTTGTGAACACTATTCCCAGAGATAGAGCTGGGTGATTTTATGTAGAGGGAGCGTTTTTTAAAGAGCGCAGCGTTTTTTTTTAAATCTATGAACCCCGGACACTAGCAGTGATTTTCCCCATGCTTTTCTCCTTCCCATTTGCCCGGGTTTGCTGCCCATTCGGCCCTCTTAAAACGCCCGGTTACAGTCTCCAATTTTTCTCAGCTATGTATGTTATATTGAACCAACTGAGAGAGATTAAATCTGATAATTTTACATGTAACGCCCGAAAATACACTTGCCCGCGGCATTGGTTACCCTGCCAGTATCGTGTTAGCAATCGCTGTCCGCCACAAGTGACCACAGTAAACTGCGCAGAGAACAGGTTGCCGATAGTTCCTGGCCACTTGTGACTCGTGTAAAAAACGAAGACAAACCCGTGACATTAATACAAGATTTATACTGAGTTTTGAGATTGGTGGCGGATGATGTTAAGGACTTTTATTAACCCCTGAAGTTTTCTTTACGAACACAACTTTTCATTTTCCAGCCCACTTTTTATATTGAAGATAGTTTTTATAAAAAAAAATAAACTGTGCCCACCACGCTTAGAAAGCAAGGAGAGAAAAGTGTAGTTTGCAATTTTGGGTCACCTGCGCAGAAATTTCCTAAGGTCGGCTCGATTGCTCCGGGCGACTGCTCATCGGTCTAGATTTATTGCCCCAGATTGGGGTTGGGAATTTGTGTGGTTTATTCTCTCTGGAGGTTACAATCTCCTTTGCTAGCCGCGCTCAGGAGCAGGTGCTTTTGAACGACTTCGGCAAATCCAAGTGTGGGCCAAACTCGTTCCCTTAGCCGCGATTGAAGAGTGAATTAAATTGTAGATACCAGAATTTTATTTATGTTTCTCTTGTAGAGAGGTGTAGGGTGAGCTTTGCCTCGGTTCAGAGGCAGCTGAAGAGTCTTCTCTCTCTCCCCCCCCCCCCCCCCCCCCCACCCCCCCCCCCCCCCCCCCCCCCCTCGTGAAATACATAACCTCTAAGTCTACAAGTACTGGGGTGAAGGCGGAGGGTGAACCCTGTAGGTTAGGCGGCATCATTTTAAATCTTTAAATCCCTTTCATTTAAAAACAAATAGCATGGACGCGGAATGGCCGTTGAATGGTGATCTAAAGTTGAGTAATTTGAAGATTTAACAACTAATAATTGCAATCCCAGCCGCTGGTTTTCCATTAGGTAGTCTATTTCATAACCATCCCAGTTTTGAAAATACTCTCTCAAACTGCAGCGAGACGCCAACGGCGTTTCTGAAGTGACTTCTTAAATAAAATGGATGTACGGCGAATGAGTCGCAGTAGTTTTGGTGAATGATCCTGGCCTGAATGGTCGGCGATTTGTTTTGTCGTGTATCTGATAATTCTAATTTTGTCTTGGGATTTACTGGGAGGACAGATTTTTTTTTTTCCCCGCGTGGATGTTAGAAACACGTTTAAATGTGGCAATTATTGAAGCTTTAACGTCTTCACGCTTGAAGACATTGGTGTCGGTTGTTGACATTTCAAAAGTTTTAGGTCACAACTTTCTTCACTAAAATTATCCAAATCATCGTTTAGATATGTGATGTTGCTGCATCCAGGAATTATCTGAGCAAATTCTTTAAGACCTGTAACAAATTATTCTGTCCTTCCATCCCTGTGACTTCTGCCTGCTGTAATTAAAAGCATCTGACTATTGAATTGTAATCCGCCCTTGTCCAAAATCATTTCGTGGACCCTGTTAGAGACTAGTTACAATTTGACTTTTTTTTTAGTGGTTTGGATCAATGAACGCCAATGTCTCCATAGGATAGAACCAATGATTAGGCCGAAAATCTTGGTTTTTGGTGACAAGTTGTTATATTCAGAATGGGACTAAAGAATGTAAAAGTTCGCTGTATGAGTTGAGCTACGATCATCGCTGTATTTGTAAAACGCCGTATCTTCCACACATCCTCCATCTGCCAGTGTTTATTAATTCACGCGTGTAATTCCGTTTCAGATGTCGGGTGTAGTTATGGGGCGGTCGAACCTTTTCTAGTTCGCATTGCTCCTTGCTAAATCGAATGAAAACCGGGCGAGTTTGCACAGCGCGTTTTTCGTTTAGTTTACGTGAGACTTTTCCCTCATTAAGCACCGTTGGTTGCAGGAGAGCTGGGACTGTTCGGAAACAGTTTCCCAAACCGCGGACCCGGTTACCGATCCGCACGCAATTCTTCCGGGGGGGGGGGGGGGGGGGTATTGGAAATGAGGCTCACGTTTTGTTATAAAGTACACAGTTCCACCCCATATTCCACCCCCCCCCCCCCCCCCTTTCCAAATCCTAACTCTCTTCCAACTCCATTTCATTCTAACATGCAAATGTCAACGCGGACTGGAAATATTCGTTTATTGACCCTGGGGCAGGTTGACCCCGGGGCATCTGTGTTAGCGGGCACTATAAACAGCTAGCCAAGACATCTAACTCTTGCACTTGTCAGTTCTGGGCATTCGACTTTCCAAAAACACCTCGACTCGATCACACAGAGATGGCGAATCCCCTTGAGACCATTAAGGACGCGAAAGGCGCCATTAGAAAGGAAAATGGGTTCCCCCTACTCTGCATCCAGGTTAACCAGTACCAGTCTGACTCTAGCGAAGACCTTGTCCGTGATCCGATAAGTAATGATCTTTGCACAATTTGAACTTGGGTTTACTTGGAACCCTTTGCATTGAGTTGAGCCGCGGCCATTCCCCGGGTGCCCATGCTCTCCCGGATCAGGAACTGAACTCGAGCGAAACGGGGCTACTGACCACCTCGACTGCTACTGCAGACGGAAACTGAAGGAACAAATGCTTCTTAAAATCTTTGCCGGAAAATCGCCTCCAAATGACTTTTGTCCTTCCAAATTAAAAAAATCTTCCCCTGCATTAAAGTAAGATTTCGGCGGTGTTTTCACTGAACTCTTGTTAATCGTTATTGCGAATTTCCGGTGTGGGCTCATCCGCAACTATTTTGTTTTAGAGTGGCTGGGAGAATAGGGGGTGGAGTATTAGAACCCCTTCCCCCTCTTTCCTCCTCCCCCTTAAACCATGTCCGCAAGTCGAAAACACGTTTCTCAGTCCCAAACTTGAATCTTTTACATTCTGAATTCGGAGAAGTGCAACGAAATTTGCGTTTATTGCAATGCAGCGCTAATTGTAATCCGGGACATTTAACAGGACATCCAGGCCTTTGCAAGAATTTCCAAACATTGGTACGCGCAACATCTAGTCCAAATCTTTGCCGCATATCCGCCCCTAAATCTCCCCAAATTGTGCGCGGGTCTTTTTTTTTTGGTACAAATCGCGCCCGTTAATTGGCGGCAAATTACACAACAGCTGCCCGCGTAACCATTTTCAAGTGATAAAATCTGAAAATAAGTTGGTGGGCAAATTGCACAACGGGTTTTAAGTTGTTTGAAGAAGTGACATTTGTTGTGGTACAACTTTCATTGACCACGCTAGGTTTGGTTCTGTAGATGTATTCAATGCCGGCTCTGATATTGTTATGCATCTATGTGTTTGAGCCAAAAAACACTACGTGAGCGATCTAATGTTTGCGGGAAAGCTCGTTGCAAATGTTCCCTCGATTAAAGCAATCGTCCCGACTGATTAGCGATGATCGTAATTCTGTTCAATTCAGATAATCCCGCTAACTCTCCGTTCAGTTAAATTTACATTTACATTTCTGTTTGAAACGTATTCCATTGGGGGAAGGAAAACATCTCGTCAAGAAGTATTGTTATATCTTAATTTAACATTTGAGAAAATATCACTAATCACGCAATAATACTCTGAAATTGGATGAAATCTTTTATCTTTCGTCTACCAATTGACCGGCAGATTGTGCGACCGTTCTGGATATTTTGAGGATAATTTTGGTTCTGATAAAGGTTCCGATTCGAAACGTCTCCATTCATTTTCTCTATAGATGCTGCCTGGCCCGCTGAGTTATTCTAGCGTTTTGTGTCCATCTGAGGTTAACTTTGGTTCGTTTGCTGCAATGGGGTTGGGGATTCAGCGTGGTCCTCCAACAGCCTATATAAATGCAGAATTTAACAGTAAATCCAATGCCCAGAATTGGCAACTATAACTATTTCTCAAAGTCTTTTGCTCCGATTATTTTGTCTTTCGATTTGCAGAGTACGATAAAGGCTGTCAATGTGACTTTGGGGAAGAAAATCGCCGGATCAAGAGGTGGATTCAAACACTGAAAGTTGGCGGAAATGCCGGCGGCGGTCGAAATTGCAAGTCGTGGTCACAAATTATTGGGTAGTTCACACGTTAATAAAGCCTGCGTTTACCCAGGCTATTACTTCCAATGGAGTTCTAGTGCCTTGGAGTTCTCTAACGTTTTGTTGTTCATATAATGCAGCCAAAATGCGGCCAAGCTGCGGAAGTTAGTCATAATCGATGGATATTTTTTTTCTCTAGCGATGGAACTTTCAAATTAAGTGCAAATAACTCGGGTTCCAACACGCAGTACATCGTTATAGCAGCAGCGTGGTCTGATGAGAGAAGTCTGCCCTTAATTGGATGGGATGAGTTGAACAAACTAACTGTCTAATGTTAGAATTGAAAATCATTCTCCCTCTCTATTTCCTGAATTAAATATGGATTCAGTATTCAGTGCTGTTCACCTTGTTATAGGAAAACGCGTTGTTCAGCTGGAAAGAGTGCAGGCAAATATTCAGGAGGATGTTGCCAGGCCTCGAGGGCCTGAGCCATCGGGTCGGGCAGGCTAGCACTTTATTCCTTGGAGGGCAGGAGGCCGAGGGGTGATCTTATAGCAGGTGTATAAAACAACGAGAGGAAGGGATAGGATGAATGCAGTCTTCCCCCCCCCCCCCCCAGAGTATGTGAATCAAGAACTAGAGGGTATAGGTTTATGGTGCGAGGGAAAATATTTAATAGGAACCCGATGGGCAATTATTTTGCACACAGGGTGATGGCCATATGGAATGAGCTGCCAGACCAGGTAGCTGAGGCAGATACAATAACAACATTTAAAACACATGTTGACAGGTACGTGGATAGGAAAGGGTTAGAAGTATGTAAGCTAAATGGGAATAAGCTTAGTTGGGACATCTTGGTCTGCATGGACGAGTTGGGCCGAAGAGCCTCGACATTTCAAGCGTGCCCTCTTAAATTAAAAGCTAAATAAATAACGAAGGAGCCAACAGTAAATTGTCAAGATGAAGGCAAATAAAATGAGATCTAATTCCTGATAGATTCGGTGAAATCCGATACAATGACCAGACAGAGCCGTGACACACCATACAGTAAACATGAGAACTGCCGGAGTGGTTTCACTGCTTTGTTAGATATTTTGTTTGTGTTTTCATATCTTCGCCTCGTCCGGGGGGGAGACAGAGTGGTAGTGTGGAGTGTTCTGTTCACTAATCTGCAGGCCGCAATACGACCGTTCCTTCCGTGATCTTAACCACCTTTTGCCGGTGTTATGTAAGATATGAGGAACTGCAGACGCTGGAAACACGAACAAAGTAACACAGTGCTGGAGGAACTCGACGGATCAGACAACATCTCTGACCGGGACACTTCTTCAGACGGGGTGAATGGAATGGGGGGGGGGGGGGGGGGGGGGGATGTCAGGAAGAGACAGGTGATATCACCTTTGGAGATGGTTTAATGGGAGCAATTAATTGAGGGGAGGGAGACAATAGACAATAGGTGCAGGAGTCGGCCATTCGAGCCAGCACCGCCATTCCATGTAATCATGGCTGATCATCCCCAATCAGTACCCTGTTCCTGACTTCTCCCCATATCCCCTGACTCCGCTATTTTTAAGAGCCCTATCTCGCTCTCTTGAAAGCATCCAGAGAACCTGCCTCCACCGCCCTCTGAGGCCGAGAATTCCACAGACTCACCACTCTCCGTGAGAAAAAATGTTTCCTCGTCTTCGTTCCAAATGGCGTACTCCTTATTCTTAAACTGCGGCCCCTGGTCCTGGACTCCCCCAACATCGGGAACATGTTTCCTGCCTCCAGCGTCTCGAAACCCTTAACAATCTTTTATGTTTCAATGAGATACCCTCTCATCCTTCTAAACTCCTGAGTGACATTTGAAAGGATTCAATGACAAGGAAAATGAATAAACTAGTATCTAAACTAGAAGACTAATATCTGCTGGGGAATTTATTTTTAAGTACAGATCTATTGCCTTGCTATAATTATATTAGATTCTAGAGCAAAATACTTAGTGGAGGAACTTAGCGGGTCAGCAGCATCTGTGGAGGGAATTTTGACCGGGACCTTTCTGTAGACTGATGAAATGTCCTCTGTCCATTCCTTCCACAGATGCAGTCTGATCCGCTAAATTACTCCAGCACTGTTTTTATTTGTTCTTACAGGTGTTAACCTTATACGTAGGGCGATTTTTATGGGTTCCCATTACACATAACACTGTCACGGTTGGGGAGCGCAGCAGGGTAAACGCGCAGGTCCCATTGTGGATCCTCAGACTCGGAGAAGGAAATATTTGCACTGAACCCAAACGATTGGATCCTCTGTTTTTTTACAAAACAACTTGTCGTGGGCCTGAGCGAAACGCGAAGAGCCAGAGGTACTCGGTGGGTCAGGCACCATCTCTGGAGAAAGAGAAAAAAAAGGGGATGTTTAAGCTCCAGAACCATTCTTCAGACTTTTTTTTCTCCAGAGATGCCGCCTGATCCGCTGTGTTTGGTGACTATCTCTGAGACTGAAAGGTCTGAAGAAGAGTCCAGTCTACACATTCACTCCATAGATGCCTCCTGAGCCAACTGAGTTACTCCAGCACTTTCCGTTTTCCCCAAGATTCCAGCATCTGCAGTTCCTTTTGCCGCCACCTTGAAATGGCTCTAGCCTTCTCCACCGTGGGTGGCCTCACTTTACATTGACTATTCGGCAATCTCCTTAAGGGGATGTTGAAGGTGACAAGAGAATTGCAGGGGTTATTCAACGAGGGAAGGCATCAGATCTTTGCTCGTCAGTATCCACCCCTACAGATCCCTCCAGCAACTCTTCAGTAATCAAAAGGCTGATCAATACTTTGGTAGTCCAGCACCACTGGTTTGGAGTTGTATATTTATAAAACGATGAGAAACATTAATCCGGTAGATAGTCAGAATCTTTTTTTTATTCTCCAGGGTAAAAATGTCAAAGTTTACAGGGCATAGCTTTAAGACGTGAGGTGCAAAGTTTAAAGGAGGTGTGTGAGGCAAGTTTTTGTTTTACGCACATGGGGTGAATGGGGTGGGGGGGAGAGAGATTGGATGCTTGGAAGGCACAGCCAGCGGTGGTGGTGGAGGCAGACACAACAGAGGCATGAAAGAGGCTTTTAGATAGGCACATGGATATGGAAGGAAAAGGATCACATGCAGGCAGTGGAGATTAGATTATCTTTGCATCATGTTCAGCATAGACATTGCGGGTTGAAGGGCCTGTTCTTGTGTTGTGTTGTTCTATGTTAATTCTGCCCCTACCAGGTAAATCTATTTGCATCCCCTAATTCCAAAGACATCACATCGTTTGTGCATCCTATTTATCCAGAGGTGCTTCCAAGTCTTGCTCTTGCTTTGAAAACATTTCCTGCAACTATTGTTCTTACAATGTGTTGTTGATACTCGTGCAGAAATACTTTAAGTCATTCAGTTGGCTCAGTGGATGTCAGTTTCACTCCGGAAGCAAAGGTGGTGAGTTCAAGTCTCAGCTGAAGAAGAACAGATGGACAGAGAGTGATGGAGGAGTTGTCCTTTGGATTATATAATAACCTACATCTCCATAGGCTTAAAAATGTTCCTGGAACTGCTCATGGGTGTAGAGATGAGGGAATGCAGGGATATGGATCAAGATTCAAGACAGTTTATTGTCATGTGTCCCTGATAGGACAATGACATTCTTGCTTTGCTTCAGCACAACAGAACATAGTAGGCATGACTACAGAACAGATCAGTGTGTCCATATACCATTATATAAATATATACACACATGAATAAATAAACTGATAAAAGTGCAAATAAACAGATAATGGGCTATTAATGTTCAGAGTTTTGTCCGAGCCAAGTTTAATAGTCTGATGGCTGTGGGGAAATAACTATTCCTGAACCTGGTCGTTGCAGTCTTCAGACTCCTGTAACTTCTACCTGAAGGTAGTGGGGAGATGAGTGTGTGGCCAGGATGGTGTGGGTCCTTGATGATGCTGCCAGCCTTTTTAAGGCAGCGACTGCGATAGATCCCCTCGATGGAATGGAGGTCAGAGCCAATGATGGACTGGGCAGTGTTTATTACTTTTTGTAGTCTTTTACCCTCCAGGGTGCTCAAGTTGCCGAACCAAGCCATGATGCAACCGGTCAGCATGATCTCTACTGTGCACCTGTAGAAGTTAGAGAGAGTCCTCCTTGACATACCGACTCTCCGTAATCTTCTCAGGAAGTAGAGGCGCTGATGTGCTTTCCAGTCGTATCTGCCTCCAGCACCCCAAGACTTGGATATTGGTTTAGAAGAGGAAACATTTGTGCACATATTGAGGGGAGGCAGAGACAGGCAGAGGATTATAGTGGACTGAAGGGGCCTGTTTCCTGCTCCACTGCCCTATTACTCTAAGAACAGCTTTCAATGAACATGTCTCAGACCAAATTGATCAGCCATTTTGTCAGAAATTGGCCATTAATTTGCCCCACTAAAGGAGTAAAACTGGTGCTCACCCGCAATGGAATGACTTTGGATGTACTGAGAATTTATCCTCTTTAATGAAAATAGAATTATGAAATGTATAGCATGGATTAGGTCAATTGGTCCAACTACTATGTACAGGGCTGCAATAAAAGATTGTTAGCCTTGTCTCTCCCCTCAATATGTGCACAAATGTTTCCTCTTCTAAACCAATATCCAAGTCTAGGGGTGGTGGAGGCAGATAACCATATAACCATTACAGCACGGAAACAGGCCCTCTCGGCCCTTCCAGTCCGTGCCGACCATTTGTTTTCCCCTAGTCCCATCTACCTGCACTCAGACCATACCCCTCCATTCCCTTCCCGTCCATATACCTATCCACTTTACTTTTAAATGTTAAAATCGATCCTGCCTCCACCACTTCTGCTGGAAGCTCATTCCACACAGCCACCACCCTCTGAGTAAAGAAGTTCCCCCTCACGTTACCCCTAAACTTCCGTCCCTTAATTCTCATGTCATGCCCTCTTGTTTGAATCTTCCCTACCCTCAATGGGAAAAGCTTATCCACGTCAACTCTGTCTATCCCTTTCATCATTTTAAAGACCTCAATCAAGTCCCCCCTTAACCTTCTGCGCACCAAAGAATAAAGATCTAACTTGTTCAACCTTTCTCTGTAACATAGTTGCTGGAACCCAGGCAACATTCTAGTAAATCTCCTCTGTACTCTCTCTATTTTGTTGACATCCTTCCTATAATTAGGCGACCAAAATTGTACACCATACTCCAGAATTGATCTTACCAATGCCTTGTACAATTTTAACATTACTTCCCTATATTCAATGCTCTGATTTATAAAGGCCAGCACACCAAAGGCTTTCTTTACCACCCTATCTGCATGCGATTCCACCTTCAGGGAACTATGCCCAGTTATTCCTAGATCTCTCTGTTCCACAGCCTTCCTCAATTCCCTACCATTTACTATGTACGTCCTATTTTGATTTGTCCTGCCAAGATGTAGCACTTCACACTTATCAGCATTAAACTCCATCTGCCATCTTTCAGCCCACTTTTCCAAATGGTCCAAATCTCTCTGTAGACTTTGAAAATCTACTTCATTATCCACAGCACCACCTATCTTAGTATCATCTGCATACTTACTTATCCAATTTTCCACCCCATCATCCAGATCATTGATGTACATGACAAACAACAGTGGACCCAACACAGATTCCTGAGGCACCCCACTGGTCACCGGCTTCCAACCTGACAAACAGCCATCCACCATTACTCTCTGACATCTCCCATTCAGCCACTGTTGAATCCATCTTGCTACTCCGCCATTAACACCCAAAGATTGAACCTTCTTAACCAACCTTCCATGGGGAAACTTGTCAAAGGCCTTACTGAAATCCATATAGACAGCATCCACGGCTTTACCCTCATCAATTTCCATAGTAACCGCTTCAAAAAATTCAAGGTTTGTTAAACATGACCTTCCAGGCACAAATCCATGTTGACTGTTCCTGATCAGACCCTGTTTATCCAGATGCTTATATATATTATCTCTAAGTATCCTTTCCATTAATAGGACAGGGACATTGGAGACTATTAGATAGGTGGGGAATGGAGGGATATGGATCACATGGAGGCAGAAGAGATTGATTTAACTTGGCATCAAGTTTGGCACGGATATCGTGGGCTGAAGGGCCTGTTCCTGTGCTATTATTCAATGTCCTATGAACATCTGACAATCACGTTCCTTTCTCCTGTTTCCTTTCGCCGAGTGAGGTTGCCTTTGTTGGTGGACATGGTCCTGGCGATATCACAAGCTTTGCCCCACCCAGCAGCCACTCCACTTCAGACCAACAGTAATGTTTGCAAAGATAGACACAAAGTACTGGAGTAACTCAGCAGGTCAGGCAGTATGTCTGGGGAACATGGATAGGTGACGTTTCAGGTTGGGACCCTTTTTCAGAGATGTTTCTAATATTAGAATCAATGAACTGCAGATGGTGGTTTATACCAAAGATAGACACAAAGTGCTGGCAGCATCCCTGGAGAAAAAGGATGAGTGACATTCCGGGTCAGAACCCTTCTTCAGACTGAGATGTTTCTCAAGAGGTGCTGCCTGGCCTGCTGAGTTACTCCAGCACTTTGTGTCTATCTTTAATATTGTTTTAATTAATACACAAAACCAGCCAAAGGAAAAAAATAGTTTATTTCCTCCCAATTATTTACTCAGAGAAGATTAGATTTTAATTGGGACACCAGGTGTATTGGCAACTCCACCTTGTAGTCAAAGCAAGTGGACTGCAGGTAGCATTTATTACCAAGTCCACATATTATATGTCTGAACATATTGTATGGGAGGAGACAGCAATACAATGAAATGTCAATAGCAACCACCACTGGGACTGCCTTCATGTTAATAATTTAATATAGATTAAAGAGCATTACACTGAGTTAATATTTGGACAAAATAATGAGCCTCTAAAGCAGCTGTTTAATTTAATTTGATTTAAAACAGCAGGCAAAATATATAAATACAGGATTAGCAGCGTAATCATGTTATGTACGAGCCGGTTAATTGTTTTGCTCCCATGATACGAAGGACTTCTAATTTCCTGAAATACTTTTCTTTGTTATTGATTTGTAAAGCTTTGAACGTTCGAATGCAAGCAAACTTGCATTTCTTGAGCAGCCTTCATAACGACTTGAATCAAATTGCCAAATTAGACAATATAATATATTTTTTAAACATCTGGTGTTGCCAGCCAATTTAGCCTAGTTTATTTAGTTTAGTTTATTGTTACATGTGAAGAAATTTCTGCAGAGGAGTCGCCCATAAATATCAATATTAATCACTATTAATTGTAATAATGTAAATGAATATTGACCCCAGTAAATTCATTGATCCTTTACAAATATATGTGTCCACTGCCTGGGGTTGCCCCAAAGTGCACCCTTGAAATAGAGAGGGTGCAGAAGAGGTTTACTCGAATGATGCTTGGATTTGGGATATTAGTTACAGGGAAAGATTAGAAGGACCTGGATTGTTTTTGCTGGAACACGGCAGGTTGAGATGAGACAAGATAGAAATACTTAGGATTATGCAGTAAGAGGCATAGATAGGGTTTGTTTCTAGTTTAGATTATTAATGTCATGTGTACGAAGGTACAATTTTGTTGTGTGCGATCCAGCCAGCGAAAAGACTATACATGATTACTATCAACCTGTCCATCATGCACAGACACAGGATAAAAGGTATATCGTTTAGTGCAAAATAAAGTCATGTTCCCCAGGATGAAAATATCAAATACTAGAGGCCATAAGGTGCGAAGAGCAAAGTGCAAAGGAGATGTGCGGGGCGAGTTTTTTAACCAGAGGCTGGTGAGTACATTGTGCCCCTACAGAGGAGGCAGGCACAGTAGTGGCATTTAAGGGAATTTTAGATAGACACATGGATATACAGGAAATGGAGGGATTTGGATTATTTGCAGGCAGATAAGAGTTGGTTCTTGGCATCATGTTTAGCACCAACATTATGGACTGAAGGGCCTCTTCTGTGCTCTAATGTTCTCTGTTCTATACTGTATAATTTTGATTACCTGAAAACAGTGGGAGATCTTAAATTCTTCCTGATACAGCTAAGTATCACTTTAATGGCTATCTACATATTTCAATTACATTATTTTGTTCATTATATAGGTTGTGAGTGCTTCAGGCAATGCTATAATTTATTGCCCATCAGTTATTGATCTTGAGGAGGTGATGGTGTCACTTCCCTGAAGCTTAGCCATCCATGAGGTGAAGGGAATTAGACCCTATTGGCTGCACAGTGGCACAGATGGTAGAGCTGCTGCCTCACAGCACCAGAGACCCAGGTTCAATCCTGACCTCGTGTGCTGTCCTACACACTAGGTACAATTTACTATGTTATTGCATGTGACTGCGTGGTATTAGAAAAATACAAATATAGCAACATAGAAAATAGGTGCAGGAGCAGGCCATTCGGCCCTTCGAGCCTGCACCGCCATTCAATATGATCATGGCTGATCATCCAACTCAGTATCCCGCACCTGCCTTCTCTCCATACCCCCTGATCGCCTTAGCCACAAGGGCCACATCTAAATCCCTCTTAAATATAACCAATGAACTGGCCTCAACTACCTTTTGTGGCAGACAATTCCAGAGATTCACCACTCTCTGTGTGAAAAATGTTTTTCTCATCTCGGTCCTAAAAGACTTCCCCCTTATCCTTAAACTGTGACCCCTTGTTCTGGACTTCCCCAACATCGGGAACAATCTTCCTGCATCTAGCCTGTCCAACCCCTTAAGAATTTTGTAAGTTTCTATAAGATCCCCCCTTAATCTTCTAAATTCTAGAGAGTACAAGCCGAGTCTATCCAGTCTTTCTTCATATGAAAGTCCTGACATCCCAGGAATCAGTCTGGTGAACCTTCTCTGTACTTCCTCTATGGCAATAATGTCTTTCCTCAGATTAGGAGACCAAAACTGTACGCAATACTCTAGGTGTGGTCTCACCAAGACCCCGTACACCTGCAGTAGAACCTCCCTGCTCCTATACTCAAATCCTTTTGTTATGAATGCTAACATACCATTCGCAAATGACATTCATATTCTCCAGGTGCTCTGGTTTCCTCCCACATTCCAAAGACGTGCAGGATTCTAGGTTCATTGGCTTCTGTAAATTGCCCCTACTGTGTTGGGAGTGGATGAGAAAGTAGGATGACATAGAATTAGTGTGAACGGGTGATCGATGGTTGGAATAAAGAACTGCAAATTCTGGTTTATACCAAAGATAGACACAAAGTGTTTGAGTAACTTAGCAGGTCAGGCAGCATCTCTGGAGAACATGGGTAGGTAACATTTCAGGACGGGACTCTACCCGAAACCCAACCCGGCCTGATTTTCAGGACTGAAGAAGAGGCCCAACCCGAAACGTCACCCATTCTTTTTCTCCAGAGATCAGCCTGACCCACTGCGACTCTAGCACTTTGTGTCTAAGATTAATGGTCAGTAGGGACTCGATGGGCCGAAGGGCCTGTTTCTCTGCTGTATCTTTAACCCAAACCAAATCCTGAGAGAATTAATGAAAGATAATGTACTTCAAGTCAGGTTGGTGTGTGACTTGTAGGAATACCTGTAGGTGGTGTTGTTCTCATGTACCAGCTGCCTTTGTCCTTGATGGTGGCTGAACTCATTGGCATGGGAAGTCTAACTGAAATAGTATCAATAGGGTGGTTGCACAGTGGTGCAGAAGTAGAGACCCGGCTTTGATCCTGACTACGGGTGCTGCCTTTATGGAATTTGTACGTTCCCACTGTGACCACGTGGGTTTTCTCTGGGTGCTCCGGTTTCCTTCCTCACTCCAAAGACGTTCAAATTTGATGGTTAATTGATTTTGATAAAATTGCAAATTGTACCTAGTGTGTAGGATAGTGTTAGAATACAGAGATCACTAGTCGGTGCAGACTTAGTGGGCTGAAGGGCGTATTTCCGTTCTCTAAAGTCTAATGTTTACAGATTGCTTACTTTGTATCATACAGTATGTTGTCCACACTTTCATTTCCGTGGCTAGCACCATCGATAAATATTCTGCTGCAGAATCATTTGTTTGTTTTGTTTAGAGATACAGCATGGAAACGGGCCATTCTGCCCAGCAGGTCCCTGCCAACCAGCGTTCACCCGTACACTAGTACTATCCCACACACTAGGGACAATTTACAGAAGCCAATTGACCTACAAATCCACACGACTTTGGAGTGTAGGAGGAAACCGGAGCACCTGTAGAAAACCCACGTGATCAGAGGGAGAACGTACCAACTCTGTACAGACATCACCCATAGTCAGAATCGAACCTGGTTCTCTAGAGTTGTAAGGCAACAACTCTACTACTGCGCCACTGATTCAGATCAGTTTCCGGTCAACTGCAAGACCCCAAAGTGTTGATGAAGGGAGAGCCATCATTAGCAATGCAACACCGAGAGAATAGAAGGATAGTCATTTGGCCTGTTTCACCCATACTGACCATCTTGTACCAATCATTTCTTATCCCATTTGTCAGCACTTGGTCTATAAGCTGTCTACATGGTTTAGTTGAGAGACACACCATTGAACATAGGCCCTTTGACCCACGATGTCCATGCCAAACACAGATCACCCGTTCACACTAGTTCTATGTTATCCCACTTTTCTCAACCACCCCCTGCACTCTCAGCGCAATTTTACAGCGGTCAATTAAACTATGAACCCACAAGTCTTTGGGATGTGGGAGGAAACCCATGAACCCATATCTCTGGGGCAGTAAGGCAGCAACTCTACCAGTTGCGCCATTGTGCCACCCATGTCAAGGACTTTGTTGCACACAGATATGGAACATTTTACTTCAAAGGAGATGCAGTCATTAGGAAATGATCCCACTGACCAGAAAGGAAAAGATTGTTATTGATTTAGCAGCTAAAGGTAGTGGCTCTGGTTCACAACTTTATAGAACTCCGATAGTATGTCTGAAGAAGGATCCTGACCTGCAATGTTACCTGGTGCCGATAATTGACCTCCAACAATGAAAAGTGGCCTCCTTTCGTGTTGGATTCATCTTCAGTGGGAGAACATTTCCTCCTTAAATCCCATTGACATTGGCAGAGCCAGCAGTAGCATGATGGGCCAAATGCTAATAAGGTCATAAGGAATAGGAGTAGACTTAGGCCACTCGGCCTTTCAAGTCTATTCTGCCATTTAATCATGGTTGATCTATCTCTCCCTCCTATCTCCTGTGTTGTTGAGATTTCATGATCTATATCTAGAGTTCATCCCCTTCAATTAATAGCACTCAAAACTCACTCACAACTTGTAACTTGACTAGCAATTTAAGTCTTCTCTTGAAGCAGGAGAAAGGGATTGATAAAATTGAGGGCAGCATGAAGCTAATGGGCTGAATTGTCTCTTTTTATGTCAGATGGATATATGAGAAATATGCTACTGAACTCATGTCAGTGCAAGCTCTTTACCTTGGAGATCATTTGATAGGAAAAAATCATCTTATTTTGATTGTGACAAAAAGTTACAGAACAGCAGAGTGAATAGGAACAGGAAGAGGTTATAATCCATCTATTGGATTTAACATCAGCATTGTTTTTGTACACTTGATCCAGTTTCTCGATACCTTTGTATTGTAAAACAAAAAAAAATTGTCTCAGTCTTATAAACTAATTGACTCACAGCATCCATAGTACCAAGTGGGAGTTATTTTGAAGAGTTCTACTTAGTTCTGTGTGGAAAAAAAAAGCACTAATGCTAGAAACCTCAAGTTTAAAAAAAAAAGAGAGAAAATGGTGGAAGTCTTGAAGAGGTCAGTTGGTTTGTGTGACAAGGAAAGGTAGCATCAAGTTACAGGTGTGACATTTCATTGCGACTTAGTCTGAATGAAGATTTAAAACTGATTGCCTAATCTTGTTTCAGATGCTGACTGACCTGCTACTTGTTCCAACATTCCCACCTTTATTTGTAGCTCCCCTGTCAATTTGCCAAGTGATCTTTCATATGTAATTTTTCCAGAGCTCTCCATTGCATCATAAGTTCAAAATAATTAATGTTTCCCCTCTAACCACATGTATAATCTTCAAAATTTCTAAACAGCGCTAACGAAGGTTAAGAAATTGTTTATTCAAAGTAAACAATTTCTTAACCTTCGTTAGCGCTGGTTTAGATTTTAGCTTAGAGATACAGCGTGGAAACAGGCTCTTCGGCCCACCGGGTCCACGCCAACCAGCGATCAACCCGTACATTAACACTATCCTACACACTAGGGACACTAGCAAAACCAATTAACTGACAAACCTGCAGGTCTTTGGAATGGGAGGAAAGCGGAACACCCGGAGAAAACCCTTGCGGTCACAGGGAGAACGTATAAACTCAGTACTGACACCACCCAGGATCGAACCTGGGTCTCAGGCGCTGTAAGGCAGTAGCTCTATTGCCCACTTGTCAAACCTTCAGTTCTGTTGTTTTGGAAAGGTATCTGCACCAAGGATCACTTCAAGCTTGTACTAACCCCCCCCCCCCCCCCCCCCCCCCACACTCTAACTTATTCAACAACAGCTTGCATTTATGTAGCACCTTTCATCCCAGAAAAAATCCTTCAACAGATTCTTCACATAAACAAGTTCAAATGAGAGTTGATGTCAAAGCACATGGAATATTTGGACAAGAAACTACAAGCTTTGTTTTACAGATTGGCTTGAAGGTTAAAAGGGAGGTAATTCCATTTGGGGAGGAACTTCCAAGATTTAATGTCTTAGCAGCTGAAGACACGCAAACAATGAAAAGCATTTAGCATCGTGAAGGAATAAGAAGTAAGTCTTGAGGTACAGGTGAGGTTCTGAAAATTATTGGGGTTTGTGGAGGTTCTAAAGAGGAAGGAGGAACGTGAATGTGCAGCGATTTGAAAACGAGAATGGAAATTTTCAAAGTAAGTCAGTGTTGGCCTTAGGCCAAGTCTTTAACAGAAGGCTGATGAATAGATTGATCCTATTACAAGTTACGTAATTGCATCTATGCTTAGGAAAGCCCAATGTTAATGTTGGAAGAATACTGAACATGATGGACATGGCTCAAAGTTTCAACAGCAGATTGGTTGAAAAGCCCCTATTCCTAACCCAAAATTTACCTTTATCACCTTCCATTTTAGTTTAATTTAGAGATACAATATGGAAATAGGCCTTTCACCCGACCAGCAATCACACGAAAACTACTTCTATCCTATACACTGGGGACAATCAACCTACAAACCTGCACATCTTTGGCATGTGGGAGGAAACCAGAGCTCTTGGAAAAAACCCACAGGGTTATAGGGAGAAACTCCACACAGACAGCAATAGATGTCAGGATCGAACCCAGGTCTCTGGCAATAAAATCGGCATCTCTACGCTGATCCTCCCTTAACAGATTAGAAACTATTTTCTTCTATTGAACACTTTCTTCTTATTGAGTTTCCTTCCCACCTGGAAAAAAGCAATTCTGAATTGAGAAAGTCAAATTAATTGTTATTATATAGTAACTGAGGTTATGCTTAAAGAAAGGCATGGAATGAGAAGGCATAAGTGGGAAAATTGACAAACGGAATGAAAAGTTGAGTAACTGTACTTGTGTGAATGTTGATGGAGATGGGGACAAAAAGGATATCCTCAATAAAAAGCTTTGAAGAAAAGATTTTTTTTGTAATTAAACGTTATTTTCACACCAATGGGAAGGAGATAAAGTCTCAAATGAAGCAAACGGTCCAAATGGCTTACTTAGAAGACAGAGATCAGAACTATTTACATCTTCATAGTCCCGTTAATTATTTTTAATAACAGAACTACTTAATGCTCAGCTGATGTCAAGCAGTGTTAAATTTGCATGTTAAATTTAAATTGGTTATGACTAGGTGATCTTGAACGTTAGAAAAATTAGAGAATTAAATATACTGTGTTATGACAGTAAATTGGATAAATTGGAAAGGAATAGACTGCGGTTAATGTTGCATTTTAAAATAAATGAATGGTGATATGAAGCAAATGATTTATGGTTCTGTTCCTGTTCTGTGGCTGCTGTGTGTATGTTCTTCACTGTTTAATTTTCAGGGTCATCTTTCAAATTACTGAAATAATTTGACATCCAGCATTTTTGCAATAAGGACTTTGTCATATTTGGTTCATTCACGCACTCCACTGATTTTCTTTTAACATCCAATACAAACTCTCTTTCACAGATTTTGAATTTTTATTTCATTGAGTAAAATAAATTAACATATGAGAAACATTACTGATCTGTAGACAAATTGTTTCATTACAAGAGGCAGACTGAAGAAGGTCCCAAACCAAAATGTCACATACTCCTGTTGCTGATGTTCCAAAGATGCTGCCTGACCCACTGAGTTACTCCAGCTTTTTGTGTCTATTTTAGTTGTAAACCAGCATCGGCAGTTCTCTCCTCCAGACTTGTTTAATTACGATACTTTTTATTAAAATAAAACCGTTTGTGTTAGATATTTAGTGCAAACACAGGAGTGCATGAAAATATAGTGCCAAATAAAAAATAATTTGTATTTATGAAGCAATTTTAACAGAAAAAATACTTTTGCTAGTTCAGAAGCCCAACAGACTAAACCAGAGCAGAACGAGCAGAAAAGCTCTGTAAAAACTCCAATTATTAGACCAGTTTATTTAATCAAGTTTGAGATGATCCACAAAATTAAGCAGCAAAGACATTTTAAGGAGGTTTTCAGGAGGGTTTGCAATTTAGGAGTATAGTTTATCTTCAACCACCGAACGATCTCCCTCCTGGTGACCAATTAATATTGACACTATCAATTAACGTTTTATTTTGGTGGATAGATTAATAGAATCATTATTTTGCAATTTTTTGTTTAAATTGATAACAAAATTAGTCAAAATGATTTACATCTGAAAGATGTTAATACATTATTTTTTATAGCTTAAATAGTCCATGTACTATCAATTCATATAATGTTAAAGGATTGAGAAGTCTTACTTAAATCAGTAGACCCATGATATAAAATGCAAGCGGTTAGATTCTTAATTCACACAAAATTGTACGAGAGCCAATAATGAGTAAGAATCTCTCCATTTAAAAATCAATTGATTTCCTTTTTTTTTACACCACGGTGCAAAATATGGTTTATTATAATTTTCTTTCATTGGAAGAATTATTTTGTTATTCTACTCCCTGCTCCCATGTCCCTTTATGCTTATATAAAACACCGTACCAAGAAAACAAAATACGGTTTTACATGTTGTGTTGACTTGCAAATTTACAGACTGAACAGTCCGTGACTTTAGAAGCCTTTCCTTTGATCTCATTGTCACAGTAATGCTGTGTTCCCTATATCAATTCTCCATAATAACAGAGAAAACAAGTGAATTTGGTGTCAATTAAATGCTGATATTATTTGTTTGTATTCCAAATAGATCTAAATTTGAAATTAATTACAGTAGTAACATGACTTTATAGAGTGCCTCAAACACTGCCACACATTGTACAGAGGAGAACGTTTGATATCAGGCTTCATGAAATATGAGAGGAAGTGATCAAGTTGTCGAGAGCTATTATCTTGGAGTGACCCAAAGACAGAATGGGGTTCACATAGTAAGACCCTCACATGGTGACTATGGTGGAGGAAAGGAATGTTATCACAATTTGTCATCTGCAGTTCGTTACTACACTGGAAACAGGGGCCACCCAACACTAACAGTTTTGCCCTGTGCATTGTCGTTATTTTGTTTGTTAACATCTTTATATCAATTCCCACGTTGCTGGTGAAAGTCAGGGTGATGACACTCTTGTACTTTAATACTGGTTAGGGCGGCACAGTGGCAGAGCTGGTAGATCCACTGCCTCTTAGCGCCGGAGATCCGTGTTTGATCCTGAGCTCTGGTGGAGTTTGCAAGTAGTGCCTGGGACAGCGTGGAGTTTGCACGTTCTTCCTCTGACCACGTGGGTTTCCTCGCCAGTCTTCTCCCACATCCCAAAGATGTGTGGGTTTGCAGTTTAATTGGTCTCTGTAAACTGGCCCTAGTGTGTAGGGAGTGGATGAGAAAGTGGGATAACATTGACAAGTGTGAACGGGAGATCAATGGTTGGCATGGACTCGGTGGGCCAGAGGAGGTGTTTCCATGCTGTATCTTTCAATCAACATATACAATTCAATTAAAATGATTTGTTCATGGGATCTAGTCTTCATTGGCAATACCAGACATTGTTGTCTATATTTGACTACCGATGATGCAATTAAGAGTCAATTAGCTAGATAGGCTTGAAGCAATATGAAGACCAGACGAGGTAAGGATGATTGATTTACTATTTTTCATCATAAGATCATAAAATATAAGAGCAGAATTAGGTCATTCGGCCCATCAAGTCTGCTCCGCCATTTGAGCATGGCTGATCTATTTCTCCTTCACAACACCATTCTCCGGCTTTCTCCCTCTAACTTTTGATGCCATTACTAATCAAGAACCTATCAATCTATGCTTTAAAATACCCAATGACTTGGCCCCACAGCCACCTGTAGCATCTGTGGGCAGGACAGGTGACCTTTTGGGTCAGGGCCCTTCTTCAGTTGAACCAGTATGAATAAAATATCTGATCTGACACACAACCTGTCTATTCCTTCCATAGATGCTGTCTGACCCATTCAGTTCCTCCAGCACTTTGTGTTTTACTCAAGATTCCAGCATTTCCATCATGACAATGGTTGAACTAGGAGTTGAAATTGCTCGTCGGGTTCCATACATCCGTCAATGCACTGGCTAAATGGTTCGGTGGGTTAGTTAGCTGCCGTAAATTGCCCTTAGTCTGTTCACGAGGGGCAGAATCTGAGGGGACTTGATGGGAATGAGCATAAGATTATAAGACATAGGAGCAGAATTAGGTCATTCGGTCCATTGAGTCTGCTCCACCATTTGATTCACCATCCTCTGGCTAAAGACATTCTTCCTCATCTCCATTCTAAAGGCACGTCCCTTTATTCTGAGGCCATGCTCTCTGGTCCTAGACTCTCCCACAACTGGAAACATCCTCTCCACATCCACTCTATCCAGGCCTTTTATTTTTTTTTGTTAAACCATTATGTCTCCATTATTGATGCTGGCACTAACTTTCTGCAACTGTAGATGGCAATGCTTCTATATCTGTCAACACTGTATGGTCCCCCAACAACCCAAGGTACTTTTGAACTGTCATCACAGTTGTATAGTCAGAAATGTAGCAACCAATGAAGACACAGCAAGATCCCACAGACAGCAGTATGAAATGACATGGTAATGTAACGTTAGTTAGGAGATGGCAAGGAAATATTGAAGATCTCCCGTTTCATTAGAATGACGGCATGGGTATAGTCCACTTGATGAGACTAAACAATATGAGGTGGTATTAAAGTTGAATGTGTGTCACGTTAGAGACCCCACGTCCACCAGTACAGCATTTCCATCAGTACTGTTATGTCAACCCAGATTATCTGCTCATGTATCTGGACCTGGGACTTCAAGCAAAGACCTACTAAATCAGAGGCAACCCACTGAGATGCAGCTGATGCCTGATTGCGCATGGGAGCATTGAGGGAGATGGGGATGGGACAAGTCTTTGCTCATAAGCAGATCTGACGTACCATTTCTAATCTTGATGGGCTCTCAGAATCATTCGCGTTGGTTTCTCCTTCGTCCGCGGTTGTCCATTACGATTAGGGTGATGGGTGGGAACTCACCCAGAGCAGTACTATTGTGCTAAAGCTTAACATGCCCATATCAAATTCTTCTCTCTGCTGTTTCATTATGGTGTTTCTTTTAAAATGATGCCAAGATAAAGTGAAGAATTTAAAATAAGTGTAAATAACATCCCTGTAAACCACAAATTTCCTGCTGACCAATTCTCTGAATTTTTAACATCCTCTTCCTGAAACTGTTCAAGATTTATTTCTAACACGCAAAGTTTCTTGTAATTTATTTATTTTCTTTTATTTCTGTTTATTAATATCATTGACTGATTAGAAGTTGTATCAATGCGCAGTGGTAGCACAGCGGTAGAGCCGTTGCCTCACAGTCGCAGAGACCTGGGTTCAATCCTGACTACAGATGCTGTCCGTACGGAGTTTGTATGTTCTTCCTTTGACTGCGTGGGTTTTCTTCGGGTGCTCCGGCTTCTTCCCACATTCCAAGACGTGCGGGTTTGTACACTTTCTTGGCTTCTGCAAATTGTCCCTAGTGTGTAGGATAGAATGAGTGTATGGTTGATCGATGGTCAGTGCAGACTGGGTGGGCAGAAGGGCCTGTTTCTTTGTTGTATCTCTAAATTCAACAACAACCAAGTAAATTACTAAAATACTTAGATAGCACATTAATTTGTTAATCTTTCCAAACTTTTCCTAATCCCTTTACCCAAACATTTTCACAATCCTGTGACCACCTCAATGTCAATCCTCTGTCAAAGATGTCTGAAGGTAAATCATGGCTAAACTCACTTTTATCTAAACCACTTTAAGCCTCATTCCCACGGAGCACTACTCCAGACTCTTTGGATGAGACTTGGGGTCCCATCTCATTTCCAGCTAGATTGCAACATTCCACAAAGTAGATGAGGTATTTATTATAACAAAATTTAACATACATTTGGACAGGTACATGGATAGAAAAGGTTTTGAGAAATATGGGCCATACACGGGAAAATGGGACTAGCTCGGATGGGGCACCTTGAATGACATGGACGAGTTAGGCCGAAAGACCTGTTTCCGTGCCATAGAACTTCATTGTAGAGAAACAGAAGATTGATACAGAAGAGACTGTGGGTGCTGGAATCCTGAGTAAAACACAAAGTGCCAGAGGAACTCAGCGGGTCAGGCAGCAGCTGTGGAGGGAATGGACAAATGCTTTGGGTCGGGGCCCCTTAGGTTTAGTTTAGATTAGAGATAGGGCCTGTTTCTGCACTCTTCAGCCACCGAGTCCTCGCCGACATGAGATCCCCGCACACTAACGCTGTCCCACACATAATAGGCACAATTTACAATTTTACCAAACCAATTAGCCTACAAACCTGTACATCTATGGAGTGTAGGTGGAAACCGGAGCACCCGGTGAAAACCCATGCGTAATCAGGATTGCACCCGGGTCTCCTACTTCAGACATTTGAGCAGATCCAAATTTCCCATCTTGCTGGGTTTAAGGAGTCGATGCCTTTCCTTGGGTTCCTACCTTCCACATACATAGCCATCAGTGACTCACCAGTTAATTTCCTTTTGTCACAGCGTGCTTGCTATCAGCTTACTGGCCTTGTATGTTCCTTATTGACTCCCACTTTCTCATATAAGGATGAAAGTGCCCAAGGGAATATTTCCCTTCCTGAGTTCCTGTCGCCTTATCTTTGTCCTTCTCCATTACACTGTTAGTCATGATTTACTGTTTGTTTTTTTTTTCTCCCCAGGTAGTTTCTCTCTGCCAGCTCTCTCTCTGGGATTTGTGCAATGTTTTGGTGGCTGGCAAGGCACGGTTTAGTTTCACACAGCGCAATTATTGAAGAGTATCCCGTTTCCTCTGCTAAGTTCAAGTCTCATTCTTCCTGGCTCCTCACTGTCAGCCTGTCAAAGAAGGAACTTTGTAATGAGTTGGATATTTAAACCCAACTTAACCCCACCACTCTCGAGGTTTAATTGCTTGGCAACAAGAAAGATTCACTATCTAGTACATTACAAAGAAGGATAATGCGATGGGAGTGGCGGAATCAGTGAGTTATCTTTCTTCTGCTCCTCCCTTGTATCAATTCCCTTGGTAGGCATCGTACTCCTATACATTGCCCTCCTCATCACTGGTTGTTTGTGGCCCTTGGCCATCAATGGTATCAGACGAAGGATATTGTTGAACGCAAACACAACTGTGAGCTCATCATCACATTCAAACTGCGGCCAAGAAAGCACACTCATGCCTCCACCTCTTCAGAAGACCAAGGAAGTTCCACATGTCTCCAGTTACTCTTGCCGAATTCTACTGATGTACTGTAGAAAGCATCCTCTCGGGATGCATCACAGCTTTGTCGGACCAGGTCTGCAGGAATTTGCAGAGAGTTGTGGAAGTGGTCCAATACATCACACAGACCAGACTCCCCGCCATTGATTTTATCTACACTTCACGCTACCTCAGCACAGCAGACAATAAAATCAAGGACATTTTACACCCTAGTCATTCCCTCGTCTATCCCTCCATTCAGGCAGAAGATACAAAAGCTTGAAAGCCCAAACCACCAGATTTAGGAACAGCTTCTTCCCCGCTGTTGTCAGACTACTGTATGGAAGTCCCATAATCTAGGTTGTAGTTCCAATCTTCCAACTTTCCTCATTGCAAACCTGCACATTTTCTCTGCAACTGTAACGCTATAATGCTATATACTTTGCACCTCCTGTTGTACATGTGTATGGCTCAATCGTGGTATGATTTGCCTGGATAGCATGCAAACAAAGTTTTTCCACTGCATCTCGGTGCACGTGGCAATAATAATCCAATACCACGTTCTCTACAAGGGTTGTGACATCTGGAGTTAACTCTCAGAACTGTTCAAATATGATGATGTGGCTTTGATGTACAATTCTTGCACTTTCCTGGATGTGAATCAGAAGATTAAGGAAGCCGATTCAAACTGAGGAAGCATGACACTGTTTGAGGAGATGCCTCCCTAATCAAATGTTCATCTGAAGCTTGCTTTTCTAGCAAGCGAGCCAAGAGTCAATCATGTTTAATTGTCTTATGTATGGAAAACGCAATAATGAAATGTTTACTTACAGCAGCATAACAGGTATGTAAACACTTGAGATAAGTACTCATTGATAACACACTAAACAGAAAAAAAACAATAAATTAATAAAAACAATATTAGTACAAAACAAAAGCCTAAAGTCTCTTGCAACTCCACACAGACAACACCCGTTCAAACATGCAAACCCCACATAGACAGCACCCAAGATCTGGATTGAACTGGGCATCTGGCGCTGTGAGGCAGCAGCTCTACCTGCTGCACCACTGTGCTGCCCTAACTGCTGACCTTCTAGATAAAAGGTAAGAGAGGTGCCATGGTCCTCAACCAGGTCTCAATGCCACTGTGTGGAGCATCATGGGTGAAACCAACCATGGGTTTAATTCCAAAAACAACTGATCAAATGCTTACACGTTGAAAATGAGAAACCCCAAGTCTACAGCAATAATTTCCCATGTGTTTACTTCAAGATATATTTGCTTAGTTGGGGCACATCATAACATTTTGAGTCACAGGAGCAGAATTAGGCAATTCAACCCATCAAGTCTACTCTGCCATTCAATCATGGATGATCTATCTTTCCCTCTCAATCCCATTCTCCAGCCTTCTCTCCATAACTCTTGACAGTTCTCAGGGACGGAAATCGCTATCAAACATGGGGGGGACATAATTTATTGGTGGCCGCGTGCGCGCACACACACACACACACACACACCTTTGGCTGTGGGCGGTAACATCGGGAGCTGACCAGGTTGGTGACCGACTCCGAACTCCAGCAACAGCAGCTTCGTCCAAATCGTGGAGCTTTAATCGGCCCGTTCGCGGGACCTTTCATTGCCCGGCGCAGATTAAAATCTGCCGGCGGGGGTTTCAACATCGGAGCCTCGATCACCTCGATGCAGCAGCTTGTTTTTAAACCACGCCAGGCGACAAAAGGCCCCGTGAATGGACCGATTCAAACTGCTCAAAGGCCTTTGCTCCACCAGGACATCTCCCTCCTCCAATCATCACGCTGAATCATCATATCCCTCCCCCCCCCACTGCCTGCTGACCGACGTTTCTCTTGTCCAATCGGCGCCCTCGATCATCAGTCCCACCCCCACTGTCTCGCGGAAAGAGGAGATTTTTAATAGATTTTTTTTGCACCAAATTTAAAAACCCAGATTACAAAACATGGGGGGGGGGGGGATTGCCCCGCACCTCTCAAAACATGGGGGGAGGGGGGTAGGTGCGTCTCCCCCGCCCCCTCCTCCCCCCTGGGATTTCCGCCCATGACAGTTCTACTAATCAAGAATCTGTCAATCTCTACTTTAAAAATACCCAATGACTCCACAGCCATCTGTGGCAACGAATTCTGTAGATTAACCATCCTCTGACTAAAGAAACTCCTCCTCATCTCCTTTATAAAGTTACATCCCTTTATTCTGTGGCTGTGTCCTTTGGAAACATCCTCTCCACGTCCACTTTATCCAGGCCCTTATCTTTCTAAACTCCAACGAGTACAGATCCAGTGCCTTCAAATGCTCATCATACATTAACCCAATCATCCCCGGGATCATTTTTGTTACAGTTAATTACTTTGCAAAGACATTTTAATTTGAATTAATAGCATACAACTTCCCACTACCCAAGTATGCTCAATCAGTGAGTCGACTGAAGGTTAAAACCGATGCATCTTTCGACACCAAGGGAATCAAAGGGTAGGGGTTGGGTGGAGTTAGGGAGCTGGTAGTCACAGGTCCAGTCATGATCTTATTGAATGATACAGCAGTCTCAAGGGACCACACATACCTGTCCCGTCTTCAGTCTGAAGAAGGGTCTCAACCCGAAACGTTGCCTATTTCCTTTGCACCATAGATGCTGCCTCACCCGCTGAGTTTCTCCAGCATTTTTGTCTACTTCTGTTGTGTATTCACAGGACCTTTGCAACGATTTTTCCTCATGATTTGCTCTGCTTTAAATTACTAATATTTTTTCCCTTGCTCACTGGTAGCAGTTCATAATTTACTGTCAACAGTGCCTTGTGAATAATTGCTCTTTATAACTTAAGGAATGAAGGCAGAAGACATTAGTCTTGATGTAGCCTGTTAGTTTGTTAGCGCTGATCACCTCAGGGCAAGAGTGATTATTTACATTCATCAGCACCGCTCGTGAGACAACGTTGTCCATTAGCAATTGCTGGCCATCCAGATCTCATACATGGTGACCAAAATGTCTGATTAGTTTAGTTTAGAGTTACAGCGGGGAAACAGGCCTTTCGGTCCACCCCATACACTAGCACTATACTATGCACTAGAGACAATTTACGATCTTTACCAAAGCTAATTAAGCCAATTAACCTGACAAACCTGTACGTCTTTGGAGTGTGAGAGGAAACTAGAGAACCCAGAGGAAACCCGCAGGTCACAGGGAGAACGTACAAACTCCGTACAGACAGCACCCACAATCAGGATCAAACACAGGTCTCTGACACTGTAAGACAGCAACTCTACCCCTGCGCCACCGTGCCATCCCCGATCTGGGTCAAAGGTCCTCGACCCTCATTCCAATGAATGCACAACATTAATATATGTGTAATAAAAGAACGCTGGTGTCATTCAATAACCAAGAAATTAAAACACTCATATTATGTAGACACTCTGCATTCCTCTTTGACGTTTATCAACAAACGTAAAAAAAAGTTTAAAGTTCATAATCTGAATGAGTATTGATAGAGAAAGATGCAGCACAGGAACAGACTGTTCAGCCCACAATGTCTGTGGTGAACATGATGTCAAAATAAACTAATCTCATCTGCCGACACAAGTTGTAGACCGCTCCATTCCCTGCATTTCCACAGGCCTATCTAAAAGCGCCTATCTATTGACAACAGGAGTTGGGTTCGAGTCAATTACTCTTTTTTACCCTGTTGCTAATAAATGTAGAATTATTCACAACTTCATCCCTTATTAACCTGATGTTTAGATTAGACAGCAGGGAAACAGGCCCTCCGACCCATCTAGCCCGTGCCGACCAGCGATCCTCGTGGACTAGCACTATCCTACACACTAGGGACAATTTACAATTTTTACTGAAGCCAATTAACCTACAAACCTGTGTGTCTTTGGAGTGTGGGAGGTAACTGGAGTACCTGGGGGAAAACCCACACACGTCACATGGAGAATGCACAAACTTTGTGCAGATGGCACCCACAGTCAGGATCAAACTCGGGTCTCTGGCATTGTGGTCAGTAACACGCTCGCTGCAGAACCAATATATGAGCCACTTGCTGGTCTAGTTCACAACACTCGTTGACATTCTAAGAGGAGAACTGAAGAAGTTTGCATTAATCAATGTTCGCAGAATGCAATTCACATTAACAACCCCCGTAGATTGACAAAGGGTCCTGGGGCTATAAAACACGATGGAATTCTGCCCATATAATCTATGCCTGTTTTCACAGTTTTATCCCAGAATCCTTCTCTTTCACCATTTCTCACAACTTTGTTTTCTCCAAGTACCTATAGAAACAGAACAGCACAGGAACAAGCCATTTGGCCACAACGTCCCTGCCAAACATAAACTAATCTCTGTCTGCTTGTGATCCATAATCCTCCATTCCCTGAATATCCATGTGCCTATCTAAAAGCCCCTTAAACCCCACTCCATCACCACTCCCGATAGCGTGTTCCAGACATCCACGACCCTCTTGCCCCGCATATCCCCTTTAAACTTTGTTTCTCTGACCTTAAAGTTGTGTTCTCTAGTCTTTGATATTTCTACTCTGGGAAAGAAAGATCTGACTGTCTATCCTCTCTATGCCCCATAACTTGATTTACTTCTATTTGGTAATCCCTCAGCCTCTGATGCTCCAGTTAAAACAATCCAAGTTTAACCAACTTCTCCTTGTTGCTTATACCCTCTAATACAGGCAGCATTCTGATAAACCTCATCAAAACCGCCACATCCTTCCTGTAATTGGGACATCTGTCTCCGCATATATTGAATAGGTTTATACGTTCATAGGTTATAGCAGCAGAATTCCACCGATTCACCACTCGCTGACTAAAGAAATTCCTCCTCATCTCCTTTCCAAAAGTACGTCTTTTTATTCTGAGGCTGTGCTCTCTGGTCCTAGACTCTCCCACTAGTGGAAACATCCTCCTCTCATCCACTCCAGGACTTTCACTATTCGGTCGGTTTCAATGAGGACCCCCCCATTCTAAACTCCAGTGATAACAGGTCCAGTGCCATTAAATGCTCCTCATATGATAACTCATACATTATTAACCTTATACATCATACAAATAGATATGGGGACGCTTATGTTGACCCATGACAGTGAAAATTGCATACATCTGGCTGATTAAAACACTTTCAATTGCTCCAAGTAGAACCTTATTCTTATTACATAGGGGTGTAAATCCTTGCTAGTCTTTTTCCTAACCTTAATAAATACATCATTGTTCATCAAACAGGCCCCAATAAACTTGACATTTAAAACTGTTGCTGATTTATCTTAACAGAACCAGGGTTAAACCATGGGATGTGATGTAGTGATACCTGACATGACCTTTTGGAAATGTCACGTCATCAGACTGCACCTGATCAAATGAGATAAGTCAAGGCAAACTTTTCTATTTAAATTATCTTTTTCAAGATTAATAGATCATCTCTGGAATCAAAAGATTGCAGAATAAAACTACGAATAAACTTTTATTGCAATCAAGAAAACAATTTACCATACCCGTATTTTATCTGGCTTTACTAAGGATCTGAAGCCCAAGATGAATGAAAATGGTAATTGGTGAATTTAACAAATGACCAAGGAAAGAAATGAGGGAGATGAGGAATAATATTACTGAGCTCAGGAGAAAGAATGGCTTGGAGTTCTCTCTATGTCCATTGCATCACACAGACCAGACTCTCCACCATCGACTTCACCTGCATGCAATCTCAGAAAAGTAGCCAACACAAAAACCTTCCAACACCCCGGCCATTCCCTCTCCCTGGTTCCATCTGGCAGAAGATACAGAAAATTGAGAGCAAGCACCACCAGACTCAGGAACAGCTTCTTCCCCTCTGTTATCGGGCTTCTAAACAGTCCTTCCATAAGTTAGGGTGCTGTCCAATTCACCTCCACCTCAATTTGAACATTGGACTTTGTCTATGTCATCTCATCTTGCAAAGAAAGAGCTTTTTCTCAGATGTTACAGATGTTTAGTTTAGTTTAGTGTAGTTTAGAGACACAGCGCAGAAACATGCCCTTCTAGCACTAGCACTAACCTACACATTTTGGACAATTTACAATTTTACCAAAGCCAATGAATCTACAAACCTGTACGTCTTTGGAATGTGGGAGGAAACTGGAGATCCCAGAGAATAGAGGTAATTTGTGTCACTGGTAGAATGTTCTGTACAAGGGGCATGGAATTAACAGCCACCTCCAACCAGTCACCCTGCACAGTTATCAACAGTCCCCTATCATCAATAAACATCTCAATGGACCGACCTACACTTCATGCAATGATCCACCAACTGCAACATCTGAGGAAGAAAGAGTTGGAATAAACAGGTGGAAAATTTGGCAGAGAACTTCCGTGAAGGTCCTCCTTTCTAATTCATAGAACCATAGATCTGTTTAGCAGGAAATATGCTCTTTGGCTAACCTTCTCCACACTGAACAACTTGGCATATTGGACTAGTCCCACTTGCTGCATTTGGCCCATACCCCTCCAATCCCTTCCATCCATATATTGACCAAATGTATTTTAAAAGTCATAATTGTATTAACTTCTATATCTTCTTCTGGCAGCTCATTCCAGATACGGACTACACACTGTGAACAAGTTTTCCCTGAGGCCCCTTTTAAATATTGCCCTTCACAACTGAAGCCACTCCCCTCTAGTTTTAAAATCCTTTTCTCTGGGAAAAAGACTTTGAGCATACACTTTATCCATGCCCCTCATGATCTTCACAAGCTCATTAGGCTATTCAGCCCATCAGTTCTATTCCACCATTCAATTATGGCTGATCTGCCTTTCCCTCTCAACCCTATTATCCTGCCTTCACCCCAGAACCCCTCACACCTTTACTAATCAAGAGGATACAGTTCAATAAAGTATTTTAATGAAAAAGCCTTTTAAATAGCTGGACCTGTATTCCATATCTAATCCATCCTAATAGGTAAGAGTGAGGAGATAGAGTCATAGAATCATGGAGTCATACAGCATGGAAACAGGCCCTTCGGCCCAACTTGCCCACACTGATGTACATATCCCATCTACACTAGCCCCAGACTCCTACGCTCCAGTGAAAAATATCAATATCAGAGGCTGTTTAGTTTCTTTAGCCTTATCTCACCATTCATTAGGATATGGTTGATCATCTACCATGGTTTTGCCATCATTTAACCATCTTACCTGAGAAAACTACCAATCTCAGTTTGGAATCTATCAACTGGTCTCCAGCACATGCCAGGTTTTGGGAGAGAGGGTTTCAGATTTATGTTCCTCCTTTGCATGAAGGATTGCTCTTGACATCACACCTGATCAGCCTGGTTTGAATTTTAAGATTATGTCCTTTTGTGCTGTTCCTTCACTCCAATAGAAATAGGGGTTTTTGTATCAACCGTACCAAATCCTTTAATCATCTTAAACATTTAATTAGATCACACCATAAGCTCTTTAATATCTAAGTGACTACACATCTACTGTGTGCAACCTCCACTTATCATGTACTCTCATTTAATCTCCAGTTTAATTTAAGGGATTCCAAGCTGCTCCCGTTCAAAGGACACTGTATTTAAGAAGTAATCATGTGAAGAACACTCACATGGTATTGCACGGAGAGTTCAACGTGAGGTTTAAGTTACAGTAACACAGCTTTCAAACATACAATGGCCTTTTAAATATGTATTCCATATCAAATTCATCCTAATAGCTGAGAGTGAGGAAATAGTGATAGAGTCATGGAGTCATACAGTGTCAAAACAGATCTTTCGGCCCAACTTGCCCACACCGATGAACATGTCCCATCTACATTAGTCTCATCCAAAGATACTAGAGGAGCAAGATAGCCCACTCTGCAAAAAAGCCGTAGTAGGTCATGGGTCATTTGTTTGCGCCATCTTGGGAATCAAAGATACTAGAGGTTTGTTGGGAATTGGCATCAGTCATGGCGTCCACATCTACAAGCTGTGCTGCTATAAAATGTTCAAATCGCCAATGTAGGTGACCCGATCAGTCTTCAGGTTCCCCACTAAAAACGAAAGGTGAGAAAAAAGTTATTACTTTCTGTCGTGTAGCCTGCCCGATCTCTTCCTATAGCTCAGATTGTGGAGCCAGGGTGACCAAAAGAAGTGCTCCGATCGCTGGCCCACGGACTATAACATCCGTCTGCGGAGTTTCTAGCCACGAGTGCGGCGTGGACTTTCCATCGCTGAGTCTGGGATCCCTCACCGGAGAAGAGCTCCGACCGTCAGCCTGCAACCTATAACATCCTGAAGCCTCGGTCTCCAGTAGGAAGCGGCCGATTCGGGACCTCCAAGCCGCAGAGGTCCCGAATCGGCTTGTGTTTAAGTTGGTTTAAAATGGTGTTTAAAATGGTGTTAAATGTACACAATGTACACGGATCAATGGTGTTTAAAATACAGGAAAAATTGTGTTAAATGTACACGGATAAATGGTGTTAAATGTACATGGATCAAGTCTTGACAACATCCTCGTTAATCTTATCTGCACTTTCTCACTTAATGACATTGAACATTTTTTTACGAGGGCTTTGTTGTGGAAGGACAAAGGTTGTCACCAAAGGTGGTAATCACATAATTTATTTTACACTGCTTTACATTTTTGGTTTTGTTCTTGTTGTATGCTCGTGCAAGAAAATTTTAATAAGCTCTACGTATAAGATAAATCGACCTGTTCAAGGAAAAATGCATCTTCAATATACATGTCTCTCCCCATCCCTGAAAACAATTGCATTTGTGATATATCATCCATTCTGCAGGTATGTAATTATAATCAAATTTGTTCTTTTCATCCTATATAATATTTTCTGTAGTTTCAGATGTCGACAGTGGGTCCAGAATACTCGTCAACAAGATCTCCTACACGGAACTACGGAGTACTTGTCGTCTTTGTTCTGAACACTTCGAACTTGACCAGTTTTCCAACAAGCAGACCAAGAACAGGCTAAATTGGAATTGTACATGACTTTCATTGGATAGCTGATATGCGAAACTCTGCAACCCTGTATATCTCGCACACAAAACAATGTAAATTATGTAAATCTTACCATGAATGACAGAAATAAAAAGTGTTATCCTTGTTTAGGAATTTTGATGTTGAATTATTTAAAATTGAGTGGGTCGGTGCAATATTGGCGCAATATACTGCTAATCCACAAATGTGACGTTATGAGATATTCATATTTGGAAAAAATCCATAAATCACAATAAAAAGCAAAAAGGTGCCTTTGTTCCTTCCACAGCGTGTGGGAAGTCTGGCCCGGGACAGCACTGCTGGGTTGCCAGGGGTAAAGTTGTGGGGAGGGCAGGAGCGTTAAGAAGTAGGGGGTCAGGGGATCATGCCAACACCTCATTCAGTAGCTCGGGTGGCTGCGAGCGGCCGCCAGGACTAGACAGCGGAACTGCAGCTGGACTGGGGGCTCGCAGGTGACCTGGGAACTGCAGCAAGACCCTGGGGCTCACAGGCAACCCGGGAACTGCAGTTAGTCCCGGTGGGTCCTGGCCCATATGCAGAAAAGGTTGCCGACCCCTGGACTAAACCAAACCCTTGATCCTGACCCGCCAGCCTTTTTTCAAAATTTAGCAATGGGGGTGCATCATCATTGCTGGGAACTACGGTAACTCATTTGTCACAAAGTAAGGGTTAACACTATATTGCACCAACCCCCTCAAATAGATGTTAAATTAAAAACTAAACTATGGTAGCAATGTACATTATTCATGTCTAAAGCTCTCACTTCTGCATCAATGTAGGTATGTATACACTACATTTTATTATACTAATATAGAATGAAAAGAATGAAAAAAATGAAAAGATATCTTGGCATTGATATGTTTTTTACAATATTAGAGAGAGAGAGAGAGAGAGAGAGAGAGAGAGAGAGAGAGAGAGAGAGAGAGAGAGGTTGTGTTTTCTTCTCAGCTCTGCGGTTGAGAAGTATTGAAGCAGCCTTTCAAGGATTTTTGCTGTTGGAGAAGGAACAGAGGCAGAGGGGCTTCATAGTTTAACTTATCGTTGGGCTGTTGAAGCTTTCCTCTGGTCTAGGATTCCTCTACTAGTGCGAAAATTCCTGAGTTTTCTCTACATTGTCGAGGGTGCGGTTGTCGTTGGCGGACTGCCAAGAGTGCCTGGAGATCGAGGGCACGAAGATTGCGGTGTCTTTGTCTTTTTTGCACCGTTTCTCTGCCCTAAATTCATTTTGCACAGTGCGGCTGCCTGGCTTAATGTGAACGAAGGTACTTTTGCTTCTGGCTCGACTGGGATAGAGCTTCCCAAAAGCTGCTCTCGGCTGTGGACGAACTTGGGGACTTTCCTGCTTCAGCTGGAGGTTTCTGCTTTCTGCTGCCTGTCTTTGACTGTGACTGTCTCTGGAACTTAACTTGGAGCTGAGCTGCTGGGGTGCCTGGAGCTGGTTTGTGCCTCTGTCAGGATGGCGATGGCTGGGGCGCGGCCGGAAGGACCGGACATACGCAGCGGTGGCAACAGTGAGGCCATCTGAGCATGAACCTCATGTTGACTTGGATTGGGACGGTTTGGTATCTCGGTTCAAACTGGGCCTAATGATGTCAAGGGGAGACATTACAAAGGCCTTGAATGAACTTCTTGGGAGGGGAGCTATTGTCTCTTCCGAGCTCGAAAGAGGAAAGGTGGAGGTGATACTAAAGACCCGGGAGGGTGTGGCCCAAGCATTGGAGCTGGGGGTTTCAGTGAGGGGGGTCCACATACAGGATTGGATCCGTGGGTATCCAGGGTGAGACCGGTTCTCCTGCGGAGTTGCCCCACATGTATTCCAGACGCATCACTTATTCCACACCTGTCTAAGTTTGGGAGGTGGTGCGGTCTAAGTGCTTTAGGCTCATGCACCCTGGGGGGGACCCAGAGGAAAAAGGGGTCTTCAGTTTTCAAGAGAGGGTGTTCATGAGGTGGGTGAGGGGGATGGCGCTGAGGGGGAGTTTCGAGGTGGAGTATAGGGGTCTCCCTAGAACCGTGCGTTGGAGTTGGGGAAAGGCACGTGTCATGCGTGCGGCGAATTTGGACATCTCCGGAGGGAGTGTCCTATTCGCGGGTCACTGCGAGAAGTTCTAGCGCAGCGGCCCAGGGTTGCGCAGCTGCCCATCCGGCGTGGCTCGTCAAACCTCAGTGGCGCGGGTGGTACTGCTGACCCGGCTAGGGCTGCCAGCTCTGCCTCGGTGATCCAGGGCGGCAGTAATAGCCCATCTGGGCCTGCAGTTCTGCCTCGGGGACTCGAGGTAGAGATAGCCCCCCGCCCCCATGTCTTCAACCTGTGGTGGCGGCTGAAGGGTGGGCACAGGGGGAGGGGGGTGAGGGATGGGGCAAGTGGGAGAAGCAGAGGAAAGAGACGAAGAAGGAGAGGAGAAATGCCGCCCGAGCGAGTCAAACGGGATCGGGTTGCGCACCTGCCGAGTTTCTGATACACCCAAGGGGTGCCTGCCAGCTCCAGTGTGGTGCAGTTTGCACCTGTCGTGGTCCAGCAAGGAGCTGAGGTGGTTCAGACGGGGGCAGGGAAGCAAAAACGTGTGGGTGGTAAAGTGGCTGGGGATAGTGTGGAGGCCGAAGACACTCCGTTATGGAGGTCACCGTACTGCCACATGCTAGCGGGACAAAAAGGAGGTTAGTGCCTGGCGAGGAAGAGCAAGGCGTGGGTCCAAAGTGAGGGGATGTCTTTCTCCAGACCTTCCACCACTGATGTGGTTGGTGGTCTTGAACAGGTGTCCTCCGGTCGGAGGTTGGGCCTCTATCTCAGGGATCTTCCGCGAGTGTTATAAGACCATGTGATGCGGTTGACTCCTCTGGTGGTGTGTCCTCGAGCGGGAGGATGTCCCTTCGTTTCAGGGGACCTCTGTGGGGAGTATCATCATCTGGTGTTGAGGTTTGGCTCCCCTGGGTGTGTGTCCTCTGGGTCGGAGGAGGTCCCCTCGTTTCAGAGACCTACTGAGGGTGTTGGCACGCCAGATATGGGGTTAGCATCCCCGGGTAGTGTGCCCCCTGAGACGGGGGATGAGCAGAGTCAGCCCGAAGGGGGAGGTTCAGGGGCATTGGTGTACCACTCTGTGCTCCTTATCAGAGCCAATGGAGGTCTGGGGGGTGTGCTGCCTCTCCAGGCTGAGTCGGCAGGGGAGAGTTTAGAGGCAAGAGGAGATTCTCTGGGTGTTGTCTGTGAGAGGGTACTCTGGGTGCTGTGGAGGTCGGGGCTGAGTTTCGGGTCGTGATCCTCCTTCAGTTTCCGAGGGTGCCAGTGTACCACAGACGCCCTGGGGTGCCTCTATGTTTTTTCTTCCCCAGGCCCAGACGTGGAGGGTGATGGGAGAGTGCAGGAGCCCAGCCAGTCAGTGGGCTACATGTTGCGGTCAGGTGTCGGGACCCTTCCCTGGCATTGATCCTGGGGGTGGTGGCATGCCGGAGGAGGGGAGAGTGAAATGGGGCCAGTTTTGTGTAGCGGGATTAGTGAACTTTCCGAGATTCTGGTCTTTCAATTTTGATAACGACCCTGGAGCTGCACTGGCAAGCTTGTTGTTTCAGGTGCGAGTGGGTTTGGCCGAGTGCCCAGACTCCAAGGCCATGTATCATCAACAGTTTTATCTGTGAGGTGCGAGAGTTCCTAAAAGCAAGTCCCATACTCTCAGAACAAAAATGGTGCTGCAAAGAAACGGTGGGAGGATTGGCCAGCTTTGATTAAACTCTCGAGGCTATCCTTGGCAACAAGGACAGCGATCTTCCCTGACTCTGAGAAGAGACAGTTTGGGGACTTTTTTGGAGTTTCCTCAGAGAGAGTCTAGGCGGAAGTGGTGAGGATCTCAATTTAGTGTGCCTGCACATTCACAGTAAGCTACATTAAATTTAAAACGGGAGTAGAGAGAGTTTTTCGCAGATTTCAGCTTTTATCAGTCCTTAGAGAGGGGAAAATTTGCGGTGTGTTTTCTGCAAGAGACGCATACTGTTGGGGTTTTTGTTTTTTTTTTTTTAGTGATGAACCCACCTGGCGACTGGAGTGGGAAGGGGGGTCTACATGAGCCATCTCAGCTCGAACTCGAGTGGGGTGGCCTTTCTGTTGGCCCCGAATTTTCTGCCAAATATTTAAAAGTGCAAGAAGTTGTGCCAGGACGTTTGCTCCATCTGGCCGTGAGCCTGGATGGCATGCCGTGCATTTTCATTAACGTGTATGCCCCTAGCTCCGGCACGATGCAGGCCGGCCTACTTCAGGAGATGACTGCTCTGTTGAGCACAATTGATAGGGGAGAGTGTGTCTTCCTTGGTGGGGATTTTAATTGCACACTTGAGGCGCGAGACCGTTCTGGTACTCAGTGTGCCCCTGCTGTAGCGAAGAAGCTGAGAGGGTTGATTGAATCCTTTGAGTTGGTTGATGCTTGCGGAACCTCCACCCGGATTCCACTGCTTTTTCGCGGAGGTCTTAGGGTGGTGGTTCCCGCATTGATCGAATATATATATCACGAGCGTTTGTTTTCCCGTATCTCGGCGGCATCAATGCGGCTGGTGCCGTGCTCGATCACTGTCTGGTGCGTGTGGATTTCATCCAGCGCGCGCTCGGGCTGGGTCCGCGTACTGGCACTTTAACAACAGGCTGCTAGAGGATCGGTGTTTCCGGGAAAGCATTCAGTCGGTTTTGGGGGAAAGTGGAGAGAGAGGCAGAGGTGCTTCTCTCCTTAGGCAGTGGTGGGATGTGGGGAAAGCTCATAATACACATCCGTCTCTTTTGTAAGGATTATACGTGGGGTCGACCGGAAGGCGGGACTGCAGCAGTCGAGAGGCTTGAGAGGGAGATACTGGACGCAGAGTCTCGTCTGGGTCTGTTTGGTGAAGACTCCAGCGAATGGGGAGAGTTTCAGATGAAGAAGGAAGCTTTGAGGAGCCTGCTTGCTTGAGCGGTCCCGAGGCGCCTACGTGAGGTCGCGGGTCCAGATGCTGCGCGATCTGGACCGAGCTTCGCCTTTCTTTTTCTCTCTGGAGAAGGGGCGGGGAGCCTCGCAAACAGCTCGTGGAGCTGCTCGCAGACGACGGGTCCTCTGTCACTGTCAGAGAGGATCAGAGCCTTGGTCAGTGTCCTTTTATGTCCCTGTTCACTGCGGATAAGATTCAACAGGGAGGGCTCAGCGAGATCTGTGGGAGGGTCCTGCTCGACTGTAGATAGGGGGGTGCAATCTTCTTGATGGCCCCTTATCTTTGGAGTGAGTTAACTCGTGCCCTGTATCAGCTCAGGAGCGGTAAGTCCCCTGGATGGTTTTGTAAAGGGCTGACGGTAGAGTTGTTAGCGTTCTGGGGGATGTTCTTGGTGGAGATTACATGTTGGTTCTGGGGAGAGCCTGGCGACCGGGGAGATGCCGCTCTCTCGTGGCGTAGGGCAGTTGTTGTCCTGCTGCCCAAGAAGGGTGAACTCCGCTTGTTGAAGAACTGGCGCCCGGGGTCTCTCTCCTATGCACACGGCTGAGTATAAAGTTTTTGCACGGGCATGGCAAATCGCCTGGGCTCCGTGCTGTCTCAACTGATTCATCCTGACCAGTCCTATACAGTCCCTGGCAGGTCCATTCAGGATAACATCCACCTGTAAGGGACCTGATTCATCTAGCCCAGGCACTGGTCAGGCCAGCTGCTTTTCTGTCTCTTGATCAGGAGAAGGCTTTTGATAGGGTGGAACATGAATACCTTTTCGTGGACGTTGCAAGCGTTTGGGTTTGAGGGCCGCATTTCGTGGCCCGGGTCCGGCTTTTGTACACTGCAGTGGAGTGCCTTGTGAAGGTTAAGGTGCGTTGTTGTCTCCTTTTCATTTTGGGAGGGGGTCCGTCAGGGTGCCCCATGTCGGGTCAGTTATACTCGTCTGTGTGGAGCCGTTCCTGTGTCTTCTTCGGATGAGGTTGACAGGCCTGGCCCTACCTGGCCCGGGGTGGAGGTGGTTCTTCGGCGTATGCCGATGATTACTCCTTATGCTCACTGATCCTGGTGACCGGCGGAGGATGCGTGACTGCCAGGAGATTTTCTCGGCTGCATCTTCTGCTAGGATTAACTGGAGTAAGTGTTCTGTGACTTTTAGTGGGTGAGTGGCATGTAACTCCCTGCCCAGAGGAATGTAATGTTTGCGTGGAGTACCACGCACCTCCTCTATCTGGGGTGTACTGAGTCCCACTGAGGATGCTTGGCCGGCAAACTGGCGGGAGTTGGAGATGAAAGTGATCGCCCGGTTGGGGCGCTGGTCAGGCCTGCTTGGAGTTCTTTCCTTTCGTGGGAGGTGCTGGTCATAAACCAGCTGTGGCCTCCATGTTAAATGGTACCGGCTGGCTACTCTTGTGCCGCCCACTATTTTTGCAACTGCTTAACAGAAGAACTGGTAGATTTCTTTTGGGGAAATAGGAAGCACTGGGGTTTCCGCGGCGGTCCTGAGTCTCCCGTTAGAGGAGGGCGCCAGTCCTTGGTATGTGTGCGTACCAGGTGGCAGCTCTCCGCCTCAGGACTCTGCGAGGTACATGTACGAAGAGAACCCACCCAGATGGCACGCTCTGGCCACGTTATTTTTTCCGTCGGGGTCGTTGTCTAAGGGGGGTCTCACGGCTCCCGGTGGCGGGTATCAGTCGACCCGCTCTAAGGGGCTTGCCTGTCTCTACCGGGAATGTGCTAAGAGTGAGGAATTTGGTTGTTTTCAGCCAGCGTGTTGTTCCAAGAGGGGAGGGGGTTGTCGTGGCTGCGGGAGTGCCGGTCCTCACCCTGTCATGGCGGTGTCGAGAGAGGCGAGTGCCTAGAGTGGTTTTTCTGATAGAGCTTACCCCCGCTCCGTCAGATCTGCTCATCGGGCCTAGGATCCGGGATAGTTTCTCGGTACCGGTTCCACACAATCTGAGCCGCCTTTCTGAGATTACCAGCTTGCCATTTCGTGATGCGAAGAGACGCACACTGTACAGGATGCTCCTGCACATTTTGCACCTCCTTACCTTCGTCTCCCGTCCCATACACCATGGCGGACGGTGTTACCACCTGAAGGCGGGGAGGTCCTCATAGGGGGTCCTTCTATAAGCGAGTTGTTCCCCTTTACATTGGGGATCACCTGGGGTGGAGACTGTTGCACAGAGCGGTGGTTTGCAATAAACTTTTGAGTCGGTTCACGGGCTCGTCCGCAGCATGTAATTTCTGTGGCGAGCAAGAGACCGTGTTCCCACGTGATATGGAGTGTGAGAGGCTACTGCCCCTGTACCAATATCTGAAGGGGTTGTTCCTCAAGTTCTGGTTGCATTTTAGTCCCCCACGATTCTAGTGTTCGGACACAAGGCAGGGAGTGGGAGAACCGAGTGGGGGGGGGAACTTCCCTGTCGTTTGCTCCTGGGCCTGGCCAAGATGGCCATTCGTGGGTCCAGGCAGAGCGGGCGGTCGATGGTCAGGCTAGAGTCGCTGCCTGCCCTTTTCCGGGCCTACGTCCGTGCACGTGTGTCCCCTGAGCAGGAACATGCGGTGTCCACGGGGACTCTGGAGGCCTTCCGTGGGTGCGGTCACAGCGTGGGGTTCAGTGTATTGTGAACAATGATTGTAATTGTTGTACTATAATGGTTGTAATATAGTGCCATTTTTTGATATGGTTTGATGTGTTGTATTATATGATTGTGTCAATAAAGTTTTTGAAACTAAAAAAAAAAAAAAAAAAAAAAAAAAAAGAGAGCGAGAGAGAGCGAGAGAGAGCGAGAGAGAGAGAGAGAGAGAGAGAGAGGTGTTGAATGAAAGAAAGAAAAAAAGGTTGCTCAACAAATTATTAGAGATCACAAGAAATAAACTAGAGAAATATATATATGTGTGTGTTGTATATTTATATACATATATCACACACACACACACACACACACACACACACATATATGCATCATATATTGAATATATTTGTGTTTATATATAAGAAACCAGAGAAATATATATGTGTGTGTGTGTGTTATATAATTATATACATCGACATCACATTTATGTATGTGTGTGTATCATATATATATATATGATAGGTGTATACAGTGGCTTGCAAAAGAATTCATACCCCTTGAATTTTTCCACATTTTGTCACGTTACAACCACAAACGTAAATGTATATTGTTGGGATTTTATGTGATAGACCAACACAAAGTGGTGCATAATTGTGAAGTGGAAGGAAAATGATACATGGTTTCAATTACAAATTACAAATAACAAACTGAAAAGTGTGGCGTGCAAAAGTATTCAGCCCCCCTGAGTCAATACTTTGTAGAACCACCTTTCACTGTAATTAAAGCTGCAAGTCTTTTGGGGTATGTCTCTACCAGCTTTGCACATCTAGAGACTGAAATGTTTGCCCATTCTTCTTTGCAAAATAGCTCAAACTCAGTGAGATTGGACTGACTGTGAACAGCAATTTTCAAGTCTTGCCAGAGATTCTCAATTGGATTTCGGTCTGGACTTTGACTGGGCCATTCTAACATGAATATGCTTTGATCTAAACCATTCCATTGTAGCTCTGGCTGTATGTTTAGGGTCGTTGTCCTGCTGGAAGGTGAACCTCCGCCCCAGTCTCAAGTCTTTTGCAGACTTTAACAGGTTTTCTTCCAAGATTGCCCTGTATTTGGCTCCATCCATCTTCCCATGAACTCTGACCAGCTTCCCTGTCCCTGCTGAAGAAAAGCACCCCCACAGCATGATGCTGCCACCACCATGTTTCACAGTGGGGATGGTGTGTTCAGGGTGATGTGCAGTGTCAGTTTTCCACCACATAGCATTTTGCATTTAGGCCAAAAACTTCAATTTTGGTCTCATCAGACCAGAGCACCTTCCTCCACATGTTTGCTGTGTCCCCCACATGCCTTGTGGCAAACTGCAAACGGGACTTATTATGGCTTTGTTTCAACAATGGCTTTCTTCTTGCCACTCTTCCATAAAGGCCCCGATTTGTGGAGTGCACGACTAATAGTTGTCCTGAGGGCAGATTCTACCACCTGAGCTGTGGATCTTTGCAGCTCCTCCAGAGTTACCATGGGCCTCTTGGCTGCTTCTCTGATCAATGCTTTCCCTGTCCGGCCTGTCAGTTTAGGTGGACGGCCATGTCTTGGTAGGTTTGCAGTTGTGCCATACTCTTTCCATTTTCGGATGATGGATTGAACAGTGATCCGAGAGATGTTCAAAGCTTGGTATATTTTTTTATAACCTAACCCTGCTTTCAACTTCTCCACAACTTTATCCCTGGCCTGTCTGGTGTGTTCCTTGGGCTTCATGATGCCAAAGGAACATGGTTTGTTCACTAATGTTCTCCAACAAACCTCTGAGGTCTTCACAGAACAGCTGTATTTATACTGAGATTAGATTACACACAAGTGGATTCTATTTACTAATTAGGTGACTTCTGTAGGCAATTGGTTGCACTGGATTTTATTTAGGGGTATCAGAGTAAAGGGGGCTGAATACTTTTGCATGCCACACTTTTCAGTTTTTTATTTGTAAAAAGATTTGAAAACCATGTATCATTTTCCTTCCACTTCACAATTATGCGCCACTTTGTGTTGGTCTATCACATAAAATCCAATAAAATACATTTACGTTTGTGGTTGTAACGTGAAAAAATGTGGAAAAGTTCAAGGGGTATGAATACTTTTGCAAGCCACTGTATAAAATATATACGTGTTTATAATATTAAATATAGGCAAATATATTTGGTTTATGGCTTATGTTCCTTCTTATAGATTATAAGCAAAAAAAAATAACGGCAAATGTGCCTTTATGGCTTATGTACATCACTTGAAATAAGATAAAGAGAAAAAGAGCATTGCTTTAAATCAAAGTTGCTTCTGATCCATGAGGGAACTGAAATCTATTATCTCTAGCTTGCCTCTCACACACATACATTATATATATATAAAAAAATATATATATATTATATATATATATATATATATATATAATATATAAAATAAGATATTTGTGCATAGTGTGTGTTAGAGCAATACAAGGGAAACTACAGAAAAAGAGGGGAATGGGAAGGAAGGATGGGAGGGAAATGGGCAGAAACAGATAGATTAAGCAGGGAGGAAAACATTTAACAAGAAAAATGAACAAAATTATGAATTTGGTAGATGAGCTATATCACACACACATACTGTTCCCTCACAACACTGATTACACCAAAGATCATCGAATGCATATGGTCCAGAAACCTTGCATTGCTCATTTCATGCGCAATTTCCCTTTTTGTTTTTTTTTTTTTAAAAAGAAGCACATTATTATAAACAAAGATCATAGAAGGCTAAGATAGACCAAGATAAACTCCTGCAAAATCCAATGGACTGACGTGGATTAAACTGCGAAAGGCATAACGGAAGTCGGAATCTTATTCCCAAAACGGCAAAGGTGCCGCTTCGTTGTGTATCCATTGGATTTTGCAGGAGTGGTCTATCTTGCTCCTCGTGTATCTTTGGTCTCACCTGCCTGTGTTTGGCCCATATTCCCCTAAACCTGTCCTATCCATGCACCTGTCTAAATGTTTCTTAAGCATTGTGATAGTACCTGCCTCAACTACCTCCAGCAGCTGCTCATTCCATACACCCACCACTCTTTGTGTAAAAATGTTACCCCTCAGGTTCCTGTTAAATTCCCCCACCCCCTCACCTTAAACCTGTGTTTTCTGATTCTCATTTTCCCTACCTTGTGCAAAAGACTCTATGCATTTACCCGATCTATTTCTCTCGTGTTGTTTGTACATTGAACAAAGATGAAGTGACGCAGTCATAGAATTGCACAGCACAGAAATAGATCCTTTGACCTGTCATCTCTGGTGGTCTGGTATTGAGGCAGATACGGTGGTGATATTTAAGAAACTATTAGATAGGCACAATGATATGCAGGGAATGGAAGAATATGGATCGCGCGCGTTCGTTTAACGCGCATTATGTTTGACATGGACATTGTGGTTCAAAGGGCCTGTTCCTGTACTATTCTATGTCTCTATCTTTCAATCTGCCACGATCACCCCATCCACCCCCATTCCAATTTGCTTGCTTTAGGTCTTTCTTCATCTAGACCTTTTAAGTGTCTTACACTCACTAATTGTATATGATTCCACCACTTGCTTTTGTAGTACGTTCCAGATCTCAACCAATCTCTGCATTAAACAACCTATCCCTCTGTCCTCTTTGAAACTTCTTCCTTTTGCTTTGCCCATTTGTTATTGATACCCCTACCAAGGGACAAAAGATTTTGACTAACCACCCTCACATAATCTTCTACACTTTGTTCAAGTCATCCACCAGCTTCCTTCACTCCAGGGGAAACAAGCCAGCTTATCCAATCTCTTCCCATAATTTAAATCCTCCAATCCAGGTAAAGTCCAAATCTCCTCTGCACTCTCCAGTGCAACAGTATCTTTCCTACAGTGTGGCAACTGAGAGCATAGACCACAAAACAGTACCACAATGAGCAAGGTTTATACCCATTCCATTTGTGTCCAATCTAAGATGCTGTGTAACCCTTTACTCTCAGAATCCTGACAATTATGATATTCCTCGATGACAATCCTGTAGTCTGCAGTAGTTTCACTCGATCACTGTTATACGGCAATCAAGAACGCATATCGCTCTGTTCCCCGGGCGGGTCTGGGTCTCTCTGATCATTGTCTAGTCAACCTTATTCCAACCTACAGGCAGAAACTAAAAGCTGCTAAGCCTGTGGTCAGAATAACGAAAAGGTGGACAAGCGAGGGCATTGCAAACCTACAATCCTGCTTTGACCGCACAGATCGGAATTTGTTCAGGGAAGCAACCACAAGCATCAATGAATATACGGACACTGTATCATCATATTTCAGCTTTCGCGAGGACAGTTGAATTCCGACTAAGACCCGGACATGGTTCAACAACAAGCCCTGGTTCACTGCAGAACTCAGACAGCTCCTACGGTCTAAAGAGGAGGCCTACAGGAGCGCGGATGCAGACCTCTACAGGCAGGCCAAATACAAGCTGAGAAGAGAAATCAGAGCTGCTAAGGAGAAGCTGAGAAGTTGAGGAGCAAGTTCTCAGCTAGTGACTCTTCTTCAGTTTGGAAGGGCTTGCAAGAAATGACCAGCTACAAGAGGAAAGCCCCCCGCTCTTTGGACAATCGTCAGCTGACCAATGTTCTGAATGAGTTTCACTGCAGGTTTGAAAATCAAAAACGTAACCCTGGTAACCCTTCCCCCCCTCCCCAACCAACACAGCCAGATACCAGTCTACAAAGAATGGACCCTGCACCCTCTGCTTCCCATTCACCACTTCACACCTACTTAAGGCAAGACTCCAGTATGAAAAGACTGGCCAATTCCCACCCCAACCAACACTTCACACCCACTCACAGCCTGACCTCTGTCTGCAAAGACTGGGCCTTTCTACACCCACCCCCCTCCAATCCCCACTTCACACCCAATCACCCACACCCTCTGTGCTGCACAACATAACTTATCCAATGTCAACAATAAAAATAAAGGAGGTGGAGAACTTTTTCAGAGGACAAACGAGCCGGAAATCTCCAGGACCTGACAATGTTTCCCCCTCTGTTCTTAAGCTCTGTGCCAAACAGCTGGCACCATTCTATACAGATAATTCTATACAGATAATACAGTCTCTGCAAACATGTACTGTCGCTGCCAGTTTCAAAGTCTCCACTATTGTCCCTGTACCCAAAAAGGCAAGGATTACTTGTCTTAATGACTACAGGCCTGTCGCACTGACCTCTGTAGTCATGAAGACACTCGAAAGGCTTGTGCTGGCCAAGCTGAAAAATATCACAAACTGCCTGCTGGACCCTCTGCAGTTTGCATATCGGGCCAATAGATCTGTGGATGATGCAGTCAACCTGGGCCTGCACTTCATCCTACAGCACCTAGACCGCCAGGGGACCTATACGAGGATCCTGTTTGTTGATTTTAGCTCTGCATTCAACACCATTGTGCCAGAGCTACTACACTCCAAACTTTCCGAGTTGACTGTGCCTGAACCCCTCTGTCGGTGGATCACCAGCTTCCTGACAGACAGAAAGCAGCATGTGAGGCTGGGAAAGCACATCTCGGACCCATAAAGGCTCAGCATAGGAACACCGCAAGGCTGTGTACTCTCTCCTCTCCTCTCCTCTACTCTCTCTACACCAATGACTGCACCTCCACAGACATCTCTGTCAAGCTTCTCAAGTTTGCGGAAGACGCAACCCTGATTGGACTGATCCAGGATGGGGAGCAATCTGCCTACAGACAGGAAGTGTCACAGCTGGTGTCCTGGTGCCATAGCAACAACCTAGAGCTCAATGCTCTTAAGTCAGTGGAATGGATTGCAGACTTTAGGAGAGCTCCCCCTCCCCTCATCCCACTCACCATCAACAACACCACAGTCACATCTGTGGACTTTTAAGTTCTTGGGAACCATCATCTCCAAGGACCTTAAGTGGGGGCGACCATCTTCACAGTCAAAAAGGCCCAACAGAGGATGCACTTCCTACGACAGCTGAGGAAACACAATCTGCCACAGGCAATGATGGTCCAATTCTACACGGCCATCGTAGAGTCTGTCCTCACCTTCTCCATCATGGTCTGGTGCAGCGAATCGTCCGATCAGCAGAGAAGGTTATTGGCTGCAACCTTCCCTCCATTGATGAACTGTACACCGCAAGGGCCAGGAAGTGAGCGGGCAAGATCATCTCTGACCCTTCTCACCCTGGTCAAAAACTCTTTGAATCACTTCCCTCTGGAAAGCGACTCCGGACTGTCAAAGCTGTCAAAGCTCTACTCAACAGCCAAAAATCTGTAGTCTCCCTTTGATCTCGTATTTTGTTGGTTCACATGCTTGATCAATGGTGTTTTATCATTAATGTTTTATTATTATTAATGTTTCGTGTTTGCTGAGTCAGTTGTAACTGTCACTGTATGTCATGTTGTTAATTGTGGGCGGAGCACCAAGGCAAATTCCTTGTATGCGAATACTTGGCCAATAAACTTACTTACTTACTTACTTTAGTTTAGAGATACAGAATAGAGACAGGAACGTCACCCCACCGAATCCACGTTGACCGTTAATCACTCAGTATACGTGACAATAAACCAAACTAAACGTAACTAAACTAAACTGAACCAAATCCGTCAACACTTGCTCTATGTTATCCCATTTTCTCAACCACTCTCTACACACTAGGAGTAATTTATAGAGGGCCAATTAACTTACAAATCTGCATGCCTTTGGGATGTGGGAGGAAACCTTAGCATGCAGAGGAAACCCTCGCGGTGACAGGGAGAACGTGCAAAACTCCACACAGACAGCACGCTGTATCAGGATCAAAATCTGGGTATCTGGTGCTGTGCGGTAGTGGCTCTACCCATACTTCACACTAATCCAGAGCTTGTCATTCAAACAACAACCATCCCTCCCTTGTTGCTGAAAACATTTGAGCTGACAACTTTAACAGTGATTGCAAGCCTCAACAACAGAAATTACATTTTCTTGGCATCAGGAACCTTAATTTATATTTTATCAACACAATTATTGAAGAATGGTTTTGTGTTTATTTTTCACTTTAGGGTGTTTATTTATAAACACTTCAGATAAATATTACTGTGAAAAAATGTAGCTATTATAGCTCAGTAGATGTCATACATTATCAATCTTCAAATGAATCCACTACCTGCCATTAATCCCAAACTAATCCCACACTCCTACTTTCTCCCCATTGAATCTTTGTCAGTCCCAGATTAATCCAAGCAACATGTTCTTTCCCCATCATCCTGTGTCGATCACAATACATTCTCACTGTCTCTGTAGCTCTGTGTCAATTACAATACATTCTCACTCTATCTGTAGCTCTGTGTCCATCACAGGTTAAACCCGCTAACCTGTTCTCTTCCACCACCCATGTCTCAAGCCCACTATAATCTGTCAATCAGCCCGTCACATTGTCTTGCCTCATAAACAAACTCAAGTAACCTATCATAGAGTCATATAGCATGTAAAAAAGACCCCTTCAACCCAACTCATCCATGCTGACCAAGGTGTCCATTTGCCCACGTTTGACCCATATCACTCTGACTTTCAATTCCATGTACCTATCCAAATGTCTTATATGTTGTTATAATACCTGCGTCAACTATCTCCTCCAAAAGCTCATTCCATATTCCCCCACCCATTGTGTTAAAAAGTTGCCCCTCTAGTTCCTATTAAATATTTCCCCTATCCCCTTTGGCCAACAATGACCATGCCAAACATGATGCCCTAAGTTAAAACTAATCTCCTCTACCTGCATTGTGATCCATATCCCATTTCCATTCCCTACATGAGCCGATGTAAAAGCCTCTTAAAAACCACTATCATATCTGCCTCCACCACACCCTAGGCACTCACCACCCTCTGTTTGAAAAAACCTGCCTCACACATCTCCTTTGAACTTTGCCCCTCTCACCTTAAAGCTGTGCCTCCAGTCTTTAACATTTCATCCCTGGGAAGAAAAGTTCTGTCTACCCTATCAATAACTCTTACCCATTTTATATACTTCCATCAGGTCCCCCCTCAACCTCTGGCATTCCAGGGAAAATCTCATTTTGCTCATGAACAGTTTTCCTTGTAACTTCCAAGCAAAGTGGGACAAAAGATGTTGATTCCCTCTTGAAATTGGTGCTGAAATTCAGGATATGCATCCATTTGCACTTGACTTTCCTGAGCCCAGACATAATCATCTAGACTCAAGAAACTGCAGATGTTGGTTTTACAACAAAAGAAGGCACAAAAAAACAGGACATACAAAGGAAAGTCCAGTAGATGTTGTTTAGTTAGATTTTCAGAAAGCCTTTGATAAGGCTCACGTGAGGCTGCTAAGGAAGATGAGAGCCCACGGTATCAAAGGGCAGATATTAGCCTGTATAGCATGTTGGCTTGATGACAGAGGGCAAAGAGTGGCAATAAAGTGGGCTTTTTCTGCTTGGTTGCTGGTGACTAGTGGAGTTCGCAAGGGTCGGTGCTGGGGAAGCTACTCTTCACATTGTAATATTAATGATTTGAACGAGGGGATTGAAGGCTTTGTGGCCAGTTTTACAGATGATAACGAAAATAGGTGGAAGAGCAGGTAGAAAGCAGAGAAAGCAGAGACTCTGCAGAAGGACTTGGGCAGGTTGGGAGAGTGGACAGAGAAGTGGCAGATGGAATATAGTGCAGCAAAGTGTGGAGTCATTCATTTTTTGTAGTAGGGATAAGGATGTACACTATCTTCTAAAGGGGGAGAGATTCCAAAAAATTGAGGTGCAAAGGGACTTGGGAGTGCTGGTGCAGGATTCCCAAAAAGTGAATCTGTAAGTCGAATCGGTAGTAAAGAAAGTGAACTCAATGCTAGCATATATTACAAGAGGGCTTGTATACAAAAACATGGATGTAATGCTATGACTCCATAAGGCACATGTAAAGCCGCATTTGGAATATTGTGAGCAATTCTGGGCACCTTATCCGAGGAAGGGTGTGCTGACTCTGGAGAGGGTCCAGGGGAGGTTTACGAGAATGATTCCAGGAATGAGCAGGTTAACCTATGATGAGCGTTTGTCACCACTGGGCCTGTACTCGCTGGAGTTTAGAAAAATGAGGGGGGATCTCAATGAAACAAACAGAATAGTGAAAGGCTTGGATAGAGTGGATTTGGAGAGGATGTTTCCACTAGTGGGAGAGTCTAGGACTAAACATCATAGCCTTGGAATTAAAGGACTTTTGTTTATGAAGGAGATGACGAGAAGTGTTTTGAGTTAGACAGTGGTGAATCTGTGGAATTCTTTGCCACAGAAGGCTGTATCAGTGGATATTTTTAAGACAGAGATAGAGAGATTTTGATTAGTACAGGTGTCGAAGGTTATGGGGAGAAGGCAGGAAAATGGGTTTCGGAGGGAGAGATAGATCTGCCATGATTGAATGGCAGAGTAGACTTGATGGGCCGAATGACCTAATTCTATTCCTGTCACTTATGACCTTATGGCCTTATGAGAACATACTGTGGATAGGCAACATTTCAGGTCAAGACACTTTTTCAGACTGATTGTAGTTGGGGGCGGGGGTTTGGAGAAAGCTGGTAGTGGTGAGACAATGGCAGGCAAGTGATAGGTGGATAGAGGTGAGGGCAGGGGGTTATTATTGGCAGATGGGTGGACAAAGGCTAGAGATGAGGTGCTGAAAGGCCGTGAGATAAGGAGAGCAGCAACACAAAATGTGAAGCCAGGAGAAGGGATATACTGTTTAAGAAGGGACACATTCAGAGGCTGACATCAAGTGCTGCTGGAGGGTCATCAACTCGGTAAAAAAGAGCCCTTTGGTCTGCCTGAGCATTGTTCACCATCCAGCAGAGCAGAAGATGTCCGTCAGGGAATTTTGCCGACTGGCCCGCTGCAGACTGCAGGAGTACGTGCTGAGGGACGCACTGAAAGCTCGGGCAGCCAACGCCAAGGCTCGGTGGGGGAGGGCCACAGTCTAACGCCCTTCCGTTGCTGGACATGGGGGTACGGTATGGTGGAGACCCCTCAATATAAGGGAAGGTATCCCACGCCATTGTGGCATGAGTGGGGGACTGATTTGTGGAAATTTGGGGGAAAGAAATGTCTAAACTGTATTGATCTATTGTACAGCCTCCGAAAATGTCGGATGGATTTTCCGCAAGGTTAATGTATTGTATATATTTATCATTCGAATAAAGTATATTTTGATATAAAAAAAAAAAAAGTTTAAGAAGGAACTGCAGATACTGGAAAATCAAAGGAGACAAAATTGCTGGAGAAACTCAGCGGCAGCATCTATGGAGCGAAGGAAATAGGCAATACTGTATACGGAAGGGATATACTGTATGTTTTGAGGGGATTAGGGAAGGAGGGGTGGTTGTACTGAAGGTGGAGAGGGGAGGCTATTGGTTAGTTAGGTAAAATTATCCTTAAATTATATTAAAATCATTGGTTAGTTTACCTAAATTACATAATCCTCTGTCTGTCGACAAGGTCTTTTATTCTGGTTAGAGGAGCGGATTAGAATGGGAATATTATTTTTGACACATTGGTTTAAGATTGTCACCCTTGCAAGGGAATACTTTAGGTGATTTGTTTGCCCATTACAGGAAGCAAATTAGTTAAGTTCAAACAATCAGTTGGCAAGGTCTTCACCCGATTATTCCCTGATGATAACCGCTTAACCATTGATAATTGAGACAGCACATAATCCTTCAAGAATAAATGAGACAAGAAAGCACTGCTACTGATTGTTTTATGGGACCAACAGGGATTTTTTATATTCATTATATTGGGAAAGCAATAAAACCACTTCAAATTAGCAAGTTGACATCTGAGTAAATTAATGTCATGCAAATAATTTAGGGATGTATCAGTAATCAGGGTTCTCATGCCCCGTTAAACCCAGTAGGAGCATTTATGTGATTCTGTTAAGTACTAAGAGATCCCAAGGGGCTACACGGAGGTTGCTTATCAAACAAGATTTCCACATCAAGTCATCAAATGAAATGTTAGGTTGGGGGGGGGGGGGGGGGGGGCTGGAAGACAGAGTCATCGATAAAAATAAAAGCAGAAACTACTACAAACATAGAACAGTACTGCACCAGAACATGCCCTTTGGTCCACAGTATCCATGGTGCTAAATTAGGTAGACACAAAATGCTGTAGTAACTCAGCGGGTCAGGCAGCGTCTCATGAATAGGTGACGTGTTGGGTCTATAGAAACATAGAAACATGGAAAATAAATGCAGGAGTAGGCTTTTTGGCCCTTCGGCCATTCAATATTAGTGCCCCATTCCTGCTTTTTCCCTATATTCCTTGATTCTGTTAGCCCTATGAGCTAAATCTAACTCTCTTGAAAACATCCAGTGAATTGGCCTCCATTGCCTTCTGGGCAGGGAATTCCACAGATTCACAACTCTGGGTGAAAAGGTGAAAAAGATTCTGCCTGAACACAGTAACTGATTTTCGATGATCAGCCATGATCATATTGAATGGCGGTGCTGACTCGAAGTGCCGAAAATGCCTAATCCAGCACTTACCTTTCTATGTTTCTATGTTTCTATGACCCACTGGGTTACACGAGCATTTTATATTTATCTCGGAATAAACCAGCATCTGGAATTTCTTCTTACACAAGTTTCTGCTGGATTTATTTGGTCAGAAATACGAATCATAAATATATCACAAATTAGTCTAATTTGTGTTGCTATAAAACGGTAGATTATCCAATCAGAGCTCTGTACTTTAACAACCCATGCAATCAAATATACAAAGGAGGGCCCATTCATTTGTTTGGGGACAATATTGAATGAGGTGTACTTCCACGTGGGGCCTGCTCCAAGGAAACCATGAAAGAGTTTTATGACTCCTATTATGATCTGCATGCAGCTGGAATGAAGCCAAAGGTGTTTATTTCGGAGGACATTGGGGACAGGTTACCATTGGTAATGGTTAGACTGAAGTGTGGAATCACCCTGATTCTTGCCATGGGAAGGGTTTGCATTGAGTTACGTTTTACTCCCCGGGGCATACCATCTTTAGACTTTATACTTTAGATACAGTGTGGAAACAGGGTCCATGCCGACCAGTGATCACCCCATACACTAGCACTATCCCACACACTAGGGACAATTAACAATTTACAGAAGCAAAGGGACCTACAAACCCGCATGTCTTTGGAGTGTGGGAGGAAACCGGGGCACATGGAGAAAACCCACGAGGTCACCGATTTCCTTTGTACCTGTACCTCACAGTATTTGTACATATGACAATAACCTGACTTGGTTTAACCTTATTACAATGCTACCTGACTCACTGGATTATTCCAGCACCTTGCGTCTTTTTTTAAAATCATCATCTGCAGTTCCTTGTGTCTACATTATCACATTGTTGTTTGCGGGTTCTTGCAATGACCATGTTTCCAAATTTGTTGTAAAGCACTTTGAAACGTGCTGGGATTATGAAATGTATCATTAAAATGCCAATCTAAAAGTTAAATTTAAAAGTTGCTGCATTTGCATCTGGGTTTGTCACGTTATCAACCATATACTCTGTAAATTGCATAATTAAAAATTTGTAATTTAATTAAAGCCTTCAATAGCAAAAGGAATCACCAGAGTCATATTCGCCTTGCAGCAGTCCGTCATTCTTTCAATGGATTTCAGATTTTGGGTAAAACAGTTTAAAGTGGTTTGTGATTATTCTAAAATGTGCCGGGTTGGAACTCATGCAGAAAAGCAAGTTCCAACAGAGTTTGGGGTTAGGAGATAGTCGTTCTTGGTGAAAAAATTGTAGAGCGTTACTTGAGCCTCTATGACATTTTGCAGTAATGGGGATTAGGATAGGATTTCTACATATTTTTTCACTTGTTCTAGCTGTTCCTGTTGAACACATTCAGAAAGTTAGCTACACATGAAATGAGATTGTTATGCTATTTCATTGTCAGGACATTGGTTACTTGATCCAGGCAATTGATGCTAGATTGTGAGAATTTTACTCCTTTTTAACCAAAGCAAATTGAAATACATTGAAAGAAAATGCATAGTGTGTTCTTATTTGCCGTTTCATGATGAGTTTGTTCTCTTGTGATTTCCACACACAGTAAAATGCAATTATATAAATGTAAAGGCATTGATTGCACATTCCCGATATGTTTTGATTTAAAATGTTCCTGATGTGACCACCCTTCCATCGACAAGACCCAGCGTAGACAAGCACCGTTTCGCTGAACACTTGTGCTCTCCGTCTGCCAAGGCCTGCCGGATCTCGAGTCATATAGCGTGGAAATAGGCCTTTGCCCAACCTGCCCATGCCGATCAACATGCTCCATCTACACTAGTTCCACCTGTTTGTAGTTTGGCCCATATTCTTCCAAATTCCTCATTCGCAAATGAGGAGAAATTTCTTCAGTCAGAGAGTGGTGAATCTGTGGAAGTCATTGTTTCAGGACCCAAGTTATGGAGTTTTATTAGGAACAGTTTGCCAATTCTTGATTACTAAAACTGTCAGGAGTTATGGGAAGTTGGCAGGAGAATGGGGTTGCGAGGGAAAGATATAACAGCCATGATTGAATGGCGAAGTAGACTAGATGGGCCAAATGGCCTAATTCTGCTCCTATAACTTATGAACACACAAACTTATCCTATTCATGTACCTGTCCAGGCGCGTCCTTTAAAAATAAGTCTCACCGGTGGCTAACCGTTTCAACTTCCTTTCCCATTCCCATACTGACCTTTCTGTTCAGTTTATTTTATTATCATGTGATAATTAACCAGTACAGTGGAAAAGCTTTTGTTGCATGCCATCTATTCAGCAGAAAGAAAATACATGATTACAATTGAGCCATTTACAGTATATAGATACATGATAAGGGAACAAAGTTTAGTGCAAGGTAAAGCCAGCAAGTTCAATCAAGTAAGTCTGAGGTTCACCAAAGAGCTAAATAGTAGTTCTCTCTGGGTGTGATAGGATGATTCAGTTGCCTGATAAACAAGCTTGGAAGAAATGGTCCCAGATCTGGAGGTGTGCGTTTTTGCACTGCTATACCTTTTGTCTGATGGGAGAGGGGTAAATGGGGGAGTGGGCCAGGGTGCGACTCGTCCTTGATAATACTGCTGTCCTTGCAGGGTTATAGGAAGGTCAAAGTGGCAGATAATTAGCAGATAATGAGTTCCAAAGCATGCAATGGTGATAATACTCTGCAAAATGCAGGTGACCTCACTGAACATAAACCCCCTCTACCACAGAACATGACCAATAACAAACCTACAACTGGACCTCCTGGGAATCCCAAACAAACATTGAGGACAACCCCAAAATCTTTTATAAATACATAAAGGGGGTAAAGGGTAACTAGAGATAGAGTGGGACCTCTCAGGAATCAAAGTGGTCTCCTCTGTGTGGAGCCGCAGGAGATGGGCAGGGTCCTCAAATGAGTATTTCTCCTCTGTATTTACCAAGGAGAAAGACAGGTAAGACAGAGGAAATTGGAGAAGTCACATGAGAAGTGTCCTTAGAGCATGTAGGATTAAGATTGAAGACGTACTGAAGGTATTGTTGTGTTTGAAGGTAGACAAATCTCTAGGGCCTGATCAGGTACATCCGAGGACATTGCGGGAAACTAGAAAGGAAATTGCGGGAGCCCTGGTTGAAATTTACGAGTCGTCCTTAAATACAGGAGAGGTGTCGGAAGACTGGAGGGTGAAAAATGTTGTGTCTCTTTTCAAGAAGAGCTGCAAGGAAAATGCTGGGAACTATAGGCTGGTGAGCTTAACATCCGTAGTTGGTAGGGAAGTTACTGGAGAGTATTCTGAGGGATAGGTTATATGGGCATTTGGATGAGCAAGGGCTGGTTGGGATAGTCAGCATGATTTTGTGGGGGATGTGGAAAGCCGTCTGTCTCACAAATCTGATTGATTTTTTTGAAGATGTAACCAAAAAGATTGATGAGGGCAGAGCTATAGATGTGTACATACTTCAGTAGGCATTCAACAAGATGGTAGGCTGCTCTGGAAGGTTAGATCTCAATGAGAGATCGCTGAATCTGATAGCATAATTGGCTCCATGGAAGGAAGCAGAGCGTGATGGTGGAAAGTTGCTTTTCGGACCGGAGGCCTGTGAATAGTTGTGTGCCTCAGGTGTTGAGCCCACTACTGTTTGTCATCTACATTTTTTTTTAAAAACTTGGATGAGAATACATACAGGGCAGGTTTAGCAAGTTTTATGATGATACAAAAAATGAGTGTTTTTTCAAATAGTGAAGATGGTTTTGTGAAAGATTGCAGCAGGATCTGGATCGATTGGTCAGGTGGGCAGAGGAATGGTTGATGGAATTTTAATACATAAAAGTGTGAGGTGTTGCATTTTGGGGTCATCGAACAAGGCAGGACCTACACAGTAAATGGTAGGCCTAGGGGTATTAGAGCAGAGGGATCTAGGTGTACAGGTGCATGGTTCCTTGAAGGTCGAGTTGCAGGTAGCTAAGGTGGTCAAAAAGGCTTTGGCACTTTGTCCTGCATCAGTCAGAGTATTGAGTATAGACGTTGGGGAGGTCATGTTGCTGTTGTATAAGAGACGTTGGTGAGACCGCATTTAGTATATTGTGTTCAGTTCTGGGCACCATGTTATAGAAAAAGATATTGTCAAGTTTGAAAGGGTTCAGAAAAGATTTATGAGGATGTTGCCAGGACCAGAGTGTGCGAGCTATAGGGAGAGGTTGAGTCGGCTGGGTCTCTATTCCCATGGAGTGCAGGAGGATGAGATGAGATCTTATAGAGGTGTACAAAATCATGAGAGGAATAGATCGGGTAGATGCACAGGTAGACACAAAATGCTGGAGTGACTCAGCGGGTGAGGCAGCATCTCTGGAGAGAAGGAATGGCTGATGTTTCGGGTTGAGACCCATCTTCAAACTGATTTCAGGGGAGGGGGCGGGACAAAGATAGAATGTAGTCAGAGACAGTAAGACTAGTGGGAGAACTGGGAAGGGGAAGGTGATGGAGAGAGAAAGCAAAGGCCATCTGAAGTTAGTGAAGTCAATGTTCATATCGCTGGGATGTAAACTACCCAAGCAAAATAAGAGGTGCTGTTTCTCCTAATTTGCGCTGGCCTCACTCTGACAATGGGCAGGCCCAGGTTATTAGAAAGGACAGATTGGGAATGGTAGGCGGGAGTTAAAGTGGCTGAACCACCGGGGAGATTAGGTAGGTTACGGGAGATGGATTGAGCGGAGGTGTTGAGCGAAACAATCGGCGAGCCTGCCGCTTGGTCTCGCCTATATAGAGAATACAACTGGAATAGCGAATTACAGTAGATGGGGTTGGAGGAGGTGCAAGTGAACCTCTGCTCACCTGGAAAGACTGTTTTTGGGTCCTTGAGATGAGTATCTGAAGAGGGGTGGTTGCAGAAACCGTGATGCAATGCCGGGAAAGTACCTGGGAGGGGGAAAAAAATTTGTTTGGTGTAGCACAGGGGAAGGGACAAGTTAACCAGGGAATTACGGAGGGAACGGTCTCTGTGGAAAGCAGAAGAGGTGTAAAATGGGAAGATGTGGCCACTAGTGTGATCCCCGTTGGAAGTACTGAAAATGTTGGAGGATTATCTGCTGTATGCGACGGCTGATGGGGTGGAAGGTGCGGACAAGGGGGACTCCGTACTTGTTACGAATGGGGGGAGTGGGAGTAAGAGCAGAGCATGTGGGATATTGAGGAGACCCGAGTGAAAGAGGGGAACCACCATTTCCTAAAGAATGAGGACATTCAGGAGTGGGGGGACCTGGAACATGGAAGTCATTGAGGAGTCGGAGAGCATGTGAGGTGTGTTGGACATTAGGTAGGGAGGGATTAGGACCAGGGGGGGATAGGATGGAGTTGAGGTATGTGGAAATTAATCAGCTGGGACATGAACAAGCAGAAACAATGGTCTGCCAGGACAGTTCTGTTTGTGGGATTTTAGGGAAAGAAAAAATCGGGGGGCCGTACGGGGCTGGGAACGATAAGTTTGGGAGGCTTTAGAGGGCAGAGAACCAGAAGTGATGAAATCAGTAATTGGTGCTAGAAGATTAAGGCCTGGTGCACGTCTGTGGGTCCAAGGATAAGTAGGAGGAGGTGTCTGAGAGTTGTCCGCCTGGCCTCAGTCTGGTAGAGGTCAGCGCTCCAGAAGGAGTACCATGGTACCTCTCTTGTCGGCAAGTTTGATTATCCAGTCAGGGTTGCTGCAGAGTGTGCAGAGGGCTGTACATTTATGAGGGGGAGAGGTTTAGAGTGAGTAAGGAGAGTGGAAAGGGGAGTGGTAGATGCACAGTCTGTTGCCCAGAGTTGTGGAATCGAGGACCAGGGACAAGGTTCAAGGTGAAGGGCAAAAGATTTAATAGGAATCCGAGGGTAAACGTTTTTCACACAAAGGGTGGTGGGTGTATGGAACAAGCTGCCAGAGGAGGTAGCTGAGGCTGAAACTATCCCATCATTTAAGAAACAGTTAGACAGTACATGGATAGGACAGGTTTGGAGAGATATGGATTAAGCGCAGGCAAGTTGGACTAGTGTAAGCTATACTAAGTTTGTATGTTCTTCCTGTGACCGTGTGGATTTTCTCCTGGTGCTCTGCTTCCTCCCACACTCCAAAGGCATACAGGTTTCTGGGTTAATTTAGCTTCAGTAAAATTGTAAACTGTCCCTAGTGTGCAGGATAGTGTATAGTGTACGGGGGTGATAGCTGGTTAGCACAGACTCGGTGGGCTGAAGGACCTGCTTGCACGTCATATCTCTAAAGTCTGAGGTCTAAAGATTGAAAGCTCAGAGGTCCAGACTTAAGAAACAGTTTCTTTCCCCACCTGCTAACCTGACTGACACGCTGAAGCAATCACCTTTCAGAACCATCTTCCTGAGGTGATGCCATAATACCCTTATTCTTAATTCCATCATTCCATTTTTTCTTTTATTGTATCTTTAATATTTTTTGCACTACTCAGATTTTTTACTACTGTCATGCATCATTTTGCTGTTCTGGACTCGTTGTAATTATCTTGTATCATTTTTCCATGTCCACTGTGACTCCGTCAGGTTCGTATGAACAAGGAATGTCATTGCAGCCTGGTGTACGACAATGAACTACACTGAAACTGAAACTGAATCTGCATCTGAATATCAATCAATCAATCAATCAATTTTTATTTATATAGCACATTTAAAATCAACTCTCGTTGAACCAAAGTGCTGTACATAGAAGAATTAGGTTGGCCATACAGCTATGCAAATAAAAAGAAAAAACACAACACACTATAGAATTTAACATGAACATACCCCCCACAGCAGAATCAACGTTTTCTACTGTGAGAGAAGGCAGTAAAAAGTTCAGTCCTCTCCCTCTATGTTCACCTGTGGTCGGGACCCATTTGAGGCCTCCTCAGTCACCGCAGTGGAGACCCGATGTTTCAGGCCCTCTCGACGGATGAGAGCTCGCCGGATATGGTTTGGTCCCCCCCTATCAACACTTGCCATAGAGCAATCACCGAATCAGTAATTGATTCACAATCAAGCGTTTGTTCAGTGAACTTCTCCAGGTGTATGTGTAGACTGTTTGCATCATGCCTGGGTTGGCAACTCTGACGTCAAGAAATAGGGTGGCCACAAAAAGTCGCGGACGCTGTCCGGTTCATCACAGGTACATCAACGGGATCTACAGGAAAGTGCTGCCACAAAAAGGCGGCTAAAATCGTCAGAGACCTAAACCACCCTGCCCATGTTCTCATCTCACTGCTACCTTCAGGCCAAAGATACAGGAGCCTGAGAAATGTGACCTCAGGTTTCAAGAAACAGCTATAGACAAAAAGTGCTGGGTTTCTCAGTGGGGTCAGGCAGAATCTCTTTAGACAAGGGATGTGGTGATGTTTCAGGTTGGGATCCTTCTTCAGACTCAAGAATGCCTGAAGAGGATTCCCACCCGAAATGTCGCCCATTTATTTTCTCCAGAGGTACAGCCTGACCCGTTGAGTTTACCCCAGCAGTTTGTGTCTAACCTTGGTATAAACCAGCACCTTACAGTTCTTTGTTTCTTCAAGAATAGCTTTTTCACCTGAACCATCAGGCTCTTGAACCACTCTGCACAACTACCACAACATGCTCTCAGCAATGACCAACTATTGGACTTACACCTCATACTTTAGTTTTACACATTATGGTCTGGTGATGATGGTCCCATGACAGACTGTGTTTGTGATTTAGGATTCCAACCATTTGCTGACTGTCGTGAACAGATTAGCTCCTGTCTTCACTTCTCCTTTTCAGAGTCCCGCTAACCAAGATTTGGAAGGAAGTGCAGATGCTGGTTTTATACCTGAAGATAGATGCAAATTGCTGGAGTAACTCAGCGGGCCACGCTGCCACATCTGGAATAAGTCTGAAGAAAGGTTCCACCTGAAATATCACCCATTCCTTTTCTCCATAGATACTGCCTGACCTCTGAGTTACTCCAGCATTATGTGTCCCCCTCTTCGAGATTGTAAGCTGACTGGTGTTTGGCTGGTAAAAGTGAGTTCAATTGGCAAACTCAATTCTTGGAAAAAATGTTAAACGAGATTCCGGTGTAGGTCTGTAAACATGATGTCTTTCCCACTTAATGGAGAACAAGAAAGACAAGTGCAGATTTGTTAAAAGCAATGTGACGAGTCGCCGGAGTGAATGCTTACTCTTCCTCTTTCTGCTCTAGGTTGTCCATCATTCTGTCAGTTGGAGTGTATCAGTAACGTCCAAATCCAATAGATATTCGGCTGATCTGTAATCAGAGTGACAATCAAGCACGGCGTTGGGTACAGAGTGAGAACAGCCATTCACAGCTTGATATCTGGATGAAGTATTTCATAGCTTTAATTGTACAGGCAAGGTCCATGATTTATTAGGGTGTAAGGGAGATTCTTCCACTATTATACACCTACTCCTTGCAAATATTGAGGGCGGCACAGTGGTGCAGCGGTAGAGCTGCTGCCTACAGCACCAGAGACCTGGGTCAATCCTGATTTATGGGTACTCTCTGTACCGAGTTTTGTATGTTCTCCCTGTGACTGCGGGGGCTTTTCTCCGAGTGCTCCGGTTTCAATGTCCTGTTTCCATGCGATATTTGAAAACTAAACTAATCTGATTTAGTCAGGGGCAGTGTGGGAGTTTCACTGAAGGGTGATCGCTGGTCGGAATGGACGAGGTGGGCCGAACGGCCTTCTTTACGCACTGTATCTCTAAAGTCTAAAGTCCAAAGAGACCTGCGACTGTATTTGGAGGTGATTATTTCCAGTCAGTCCATAGCCCATGGGTAGTGTGAGGAGTGCAGGCTTGGATTGCTTTCTTGAAAGCAATCCAAGGTGGTTGAGGGTGACCATTTAAGTATATACAATTTAATGAGGCATAGACAGGGTAAACTGTCAAACCTTTTCCCAGGGGAAATAACAACTACTAGATGACATAGCTGTACGAAGAGAGGATCGAAGTTTTAAGTGCAGGGCAAGTTTCTGTCCACAGGGCCGGTGGATGCCTGGAAGCACTGCCAGAGTGATGGCAGAGGCAGATGCTATATGGTGTTTACAGGCTTTTGGACAAGCACATGGATAATTGCAGGGAATGGAGAGATATGGATTATGTACAGACAAAGGTTAGTTGCTATCCTTGTGTTGCTACTTTCAAAGAACTACGGACAAGGACCTCAACATCCCTCCTGTCCAGCAATACTGTTGGTGGTCCTGCCATTAACTGTGTAGTTTTCCTCTACATTTAACCTCTTAAAGTGCCACACCTCACATTTGCCCAAATTCCAATTGCCATCTCTCAGCAGTCTGAAGAAGGTACAGAGCCAAAACTTCGCCTATCCATGTTCTCCAGGGATGCGGCCTGACCCGTTGAGTTACACCACATTAGTTCGTCCTTTTTTTGTAAACCAACTATCTGCAGTTTCTTGTGCCTCTCTTTCCTCACTCAGCTCAGCTACATTCAAAAGACATGGCCCTTTAAATTCTATGTAACAACGAGAAAACACTTTCCAAATTTCTCGAAACAATAAGGCATTCAGAAACACAACTGTGAACACAATTGAACCACCTCATACTCATAATGGGATCTGGGGCGTGTGAGGATGGTAATTTTGGTGAATTAATTTCTGCCTTAAAAGTTTCATCTTAGTATTGAAATGTTTTAAAAAGCCCTTGGATCCTTCTGAGCATAATCATGTTAGTCTATGACTTGAGAGCCACAAGGGAGGCAACCTTATCAAATAGGATCTCATAGAGCTGCCAGGTAATCATATATTCTTGTTTAAAATTGAAATATTTCAACCTACGTAAGGTGCGGAACCAGAGTGTAAATGAATACTTAAAACAGATTCACAGGCTTTTAGCATAAGCAGGTCAAGTTTCAAAGCTTCTGTGAGTAAGGTTTTGTTAAAACTGATTGTAAGCGTACTCACTTGGTAAAAAAAACACACACACACAAAGCGCAATTGAATCTCCAATCCTGTGTGTGTGTGTGTGTGTGTCATTCTCCGTGGTGTGACCAAAGCATTGACCCTACCTAACACCTGTGCACCTCTCACCCTTCATGGACAGGTTGCATGCCCTGCCCCCTGTCCTTATCTCTTCTATGCGTCCCCAAAAGATTAATGAGGATTGCAGTCCTGGTTAGTTATCCACCTCAACGACACGATGCCGTGGGGTTCAGGAAGTATGGAGGACATTCGCTCCTCTTAACTGCTCTACTTCTCATCAGATCACGGCAGTTCCATATTGCAAACACATTGTGCCAACTTCAGCAGTGGACAAACTTATGAAGAGGGTTAAAGATAGGGTGAGCGCACATGGCCTTTTGCCCTATGTTGGGGGATAACCAAGATCTAGGTGACAGAGGTTTTACCTGAGGGGAACCTGAGGGGCCATTTTCACACTGTGGGTGGAGGGCTATGGATTGTGCTGCCAGTGGAGTAGCGGAGGCTGGTTCTATAATATTTAAAAGACATTTGGACAGGTACTTGGATAGGTAAATTTAGAGGGATATGAGTCTAACAAGGGAGGTGGGATGAGTGGGTGATGGGCATCTTGTGTTAGCATGGCCAAGTTGGGCCAAAGAGATCAGAGGGTGGAGGGGGTGGGGGTGATGATATGACAGGAAAAACATGAAATCATTACAGAAGCCTGAAGGATTTGGGAGAATGTCGAGTAGAAGTCTTGACCATCCACGTTCTCACAGAAGATACAAGAGTGACACAAAAGACACGGGTGCTGGATTTGTATTTCTGAGGTCTGGCTGATCTCTGGAGAACATGGATTGGCGCATGTTCTGGAGTGGGGACCCTTCTTCAGAATGTTGTATATGAGCATTGCAAACTGACTCAAGAGAGGTGGTTTAGTCAAGTCTTAGGTGGATACTGATAGGAGGTTTGTGATTGGCTGATGGACTACTCCGGGGCTAGTTACATGCCTGATGGGAACGAAGGGACAAAAAAAAATCTCTTTGAAATCTCAGTGAAAGGCACTTTTTTGGTCTTTTCCGGGTATGGCACAGGCTTTGGGCAAATGCCCCCTCAGAATACTGAGGCTTATTCGGACATTTTGGACAAAAGGGACTGGTTTCTGTGCTTTATTGGGGCCTTGTGGGGCCGAATTGAGTGGTTTCGATTGGCATAAAATGGGCTGGCAGTTCACTCACTCATCACGGCTGGTGGGCTGGCTGTTGCGCTCACTCAGGCTGGTGGGCTGCCGTTGATGATTCACGGCTAGTGGGCTGGCAGATGACTCACGGCTGGCAGACTGGCTATTGATTGACTCATGGCTGGCGAGCTGGCAAGTTGATTGACTCAATACTAACTGCCTATGGTGGGGCTGGCGTTCACTCAAGGTAGTCCTTGAAAATTCATTTCCTGCTAAGTGCAGGCCACCAAAATTCATTTTTCATTCCATTTCAAGCAGTGTGTGGCCACCAAATTCAAATTTCATACCATTACAAGCAGTACGCCAGCGCCACCAAATTTCAATTTATTACCATTTCAGCAGAGTGCAGCAAACCAAATTCAAAATTTCGTCAATTTCAAGCAGGTGCTGCGACACCAATAATTCAATGTCATTCTTTTCATAGA
>CM069143.1:27133885-27199008 GCA_035221665.1 Okamejei kenojei | reverse complement strand
AGGCGGGGAGGGTTGGTGAAGATGTAGATAAGTGGAAAGTTGTAAGAGAGGTGATAATTGTGATAAGAATAGTTAGTCAGTACTTGTCGTCTTTTTCTGAAGCACTCATAACTTTTCCATTTCCAAATAAAACAACCCAAGAACAGCAAATAGAAATGGTACATGACTTTTTGCATTGATACTATATGCAAACCTGGCTACCGCCGTAATCTCCACCCAAATCAATGTAAATTAATGTAAATCGTACCATGATTGACAAATTAAAAGTTTATAATGCCGTGTTTAAGAAGTTGGAGTGAATTATTTAAAATTGATGCGTCGTGCAATATTGGTCGGCAATATACTGCTAATGCCACAAATGTGACGACATGAGATATTCATATTTGGAAAAAATCGCAAAATCAAATAAAAAGAAGCATAGCGAGTGCCTTTTTCCTTCCATTCGCACAACGTGTGCGACGGTCTGGCCGGGATAGCACTGCTGGTATGGCCCGTAAATGTGGAGTGCAGGAGCTTAAAATAGGGTCCAGTGCTCATGCAACACCTCGTTCCATAGCCACGGGGCTGCGAGCGGCCGCCAGGACTAGTCAGCGGAACTCAGCGTTGAACTGGGGCTCGCCGTGACCTGGGAAATGCAGCTAACACCTGGGCTCACATGCACCCGAACTGCAGTTAGTCTCGTGTCCCTGGCCCAAAAATGCAGAAAAGTTCGAACCCCTGACTAAACCAAACCCTTGACTCCTGACCCCCACCAGCCTTTTTTTCAAATTTAAGCAATGGGTGCATCATCTTTGCTGGAACGACGGTTCAACCTCTGAGACACAAGTAAGGTAAACACTATATTGCAACCATCCCCCACTCAAATAGATGATAAATTAAAAACTAAACATTTCAATGTAACATTATTCATGTCTAAAGTTCTCACTTCTGCATGCAATTAGGTATTATAGCACTACATTTTGATTAACTACAATAGAATGAAAAGAATAAAAAAATAAAGATATCGTGCATTGATATGTTTTTTACAAGATTAGAGAGAGCGAGAGAGAGAGAGAGGAGAAGAGAGAGAGAGAGTGATAAGTTTGTTTCTTCTCACTGGTCTGCGTTGAGAAGTATTGAACAGCCTTTCAGATGTTTGCGTTGGAGAAGGACAGAGGCAGAGTGGGCTTCATAGTTTAACTTATCGTTGGTCTGTTTGAAGCTTTCACAGGTCATAGGATTCACTCTACTATGCGAAAAGATCCTGAAATTTCTCTACATTGTCGAGGGTGCGGTTTTGTCGTTGCGGACAGCCAAGAGTGCCTGGAGATCGAGGGTGCACGAAATTGCGGTGTCTTTGTCTTTTTGCGCAAACCGTTTCTGCTCTCCCTAAATTCATTTTGCACAGTGCGGCTGCCTTGCTTAATATGTGAAGAAGTACGTTTGCCTTCTGCCTCGACTGGTTAGAGCTTCCCAAAAAGCAGATCTCGCTGGGACGAACTTGGACTTCCAGCATCAGCTGGAGGTTTCAGCTTCTGCTGCCTTCTTTTGACTGTGACTGTCTCTGGAACTTAACTAGGAGCTGAGCGCGGGTGCCTGAGCTGGTTTTGTGCCTCTGTCAGGAATGCGATGCTGGGGCGCGCACTGACGAAGGACCGAACAAACGAGCGGTGGCAACAAGTAGGCCATCTGCGCATGAACCACATGTGACTTGAAAAAAATTTTTGACGGTTTTGGTAATCTCGGTTCAAAACTGGTCCTATGATTCAAGGGGAGACAGTACAAAGCCTTGAAATGAACCTTCTTGGAGAGCTAGTGCTCTTCCGAGCTCGAACGAGGAAAGGTGATGTGATACTAAAGACCCAGGTGTGGCCCACATTTGAGCTGGGTTTCAGTGCGGGGTCCACATAAGGTGATCCCGTGTAATCCAGGTGAACCGTTCTCCTCGGAGTTGCCCCACATGAATTCCAACGCAATCACTTATTCCACACCTTCCTACGTTGGGAGTGCGGTCTAAGTGCTTAGCTCATGCACCCGGGGGACCCAGAGGAAAAAGGGTCCTTCAGTTTCAAAGAGGTTTCATGAAGGTGGTGAGGGGGATGGCGCTGAGGATTTAGGAGGTGGATATAAGAAGAGGGTCTCCCTAGAACCGTGCATGAGTTGGGGAAATGCACGGTTCATTCCGTGCGCAATTTGACTTCTCCGGAGGGAGTGCCCCTATTCGCGGTCACTGCGAGAATTTCTAGCGCACGGCCGCAGGGTTGCGCTGCTGGCCCATCCGCCGGCGTGGCATCGTCAAAGCCTCATGCGCGGTGGTACTGCTGACCCGGCTTAGGCTGCCATCTCTGCCTCGGTGATCCAGGGCGCAGTAATAGGCCCATCAGGCCTGCATGTTCTGCCTCGGACTCGAGGTAGAGATAGCCCCCCCCCCCATTCTTCAACCTGTGGTGGCGGCTGAAGTGGGGCACAGGGGAGGGGGTGATGGAGGGGCAAGGAAAGCAGTAGGAAAAGAACGAAGAAAGAGGAGAAAGGCCCGCCCGACCGAGTCAAACGGATCGGTGCGCACACTGCCGATTCTGATACCACCCAAGGTGCCTGCCAGCTCCAGTGTGGTGCAGTTGCACCTTCGTGGTCCCACAAGAGCTGAGGTGGTTCAGACGGGGGCAGGGAAGCCAAAACGTGTGGGTGGTAAAGTGGCTGATATGTGAAGGCCGAAGAACCCTTCCGTTAAGAGGTCACCGACTGCCCCATGCAAGCGGGACAAAAAGGAGTTAAGCCTGCGAGGAAGAGCAAGGGCGAGTCCAAAGTGATGGGGATGTCCCTTCTCCAGACCTACCACCACTGAATGAGGTTGTGGCCTTAACAGGCGTCCTCCGGGTCGAGGTTGGCCTCTTATCTCAGGATCCTCCGCGAGTGATATAAGACCATGTTGATGGCGTTGACACCCTCTGGTGTGTGTCCTCCGAGCGGAGATGTCCCTTCGTTTCAGGGACCTCTGGGGACTTATCTCAACGGTGTGAGTTGCTCCCCTGGTGTGTTTCCCTTGTCGGAGAGTCCCCTTTCGATTCAGAGACCTACTGAGGTGTTGGCACGCCAGATGAATGGGGTTTACTCCCCGTTAGTGTGCCCCCTGAGACGGGGATGACAAGTCAGCCCGAAGGGGGAGTTTCAGGGGCATTGGGTGTACCAACTGTCTCCTAATCAGGCCAATGAGGTGGCTGGGTGTGCTGGCCTCTCAGCTGATCGCAGGAGAGTTTTAGAGGCAAGAGGAGATTCTCTGGTGTTTGTCATGTGAGGGTACCTGGTGCTGTGGAGTCGGGGCCTGTTTCGGGTCGTGATCCTTCCTTCATGTCCGAGGGTGCCAGAGTCCCACAGACCCTGGGGGTGCCTCTTTTTTTTTTCTTCCACCATGCCCAAACAGTGGAGGGTGCTGGAAGTGCAGGAAGCCCAGCCATCATGGGGCTTACTTGTTGCGGTTCAGGGTGTCGGGACCCTTCCCTGGCATTGATCCTGGGGGTGGTGCATGCCGGAGGAGGGGAGAGTGATGGGGCCAGTTTTTGTGTACGGATTAGTGAACTTTCCGAGAGTTTCTGGTCTTTCAATTTTTGATAACGACCCTGGACTGCACTGGCAAGCTTGTGTTTTCAGGTGCGCGTGGGTTTGGCCCGTGCCCGACTCCAAGGCCATGTATCATGCAAACATTATCTTGAGGTGGCCGAAGTTCCTAAAAGCAAGTCATCTCCTCAGAAGCAAAAATGGTGCGCAAAGAAACGGTGGAGGAATTGGCCAGCTTTGATTAAGACTCTCAGGCTATCCTTGGCACAAGACAGCGGATCCCCCTGACACTGAGAAGAGACAGTTTGGGGACTTTTTGATTTCCTCAGAGAGAGTCCATACGAGTGTGAGGATCTCAATTTAGTGTGCCTGCACATTCACATAGCTACATAAATTTAAACGGAATAAGAGATCTCAGCTTTACGCAGATTCACGTTTATCAGTCCATAGATAGGGGAAATTAGCGGTGTTTTTTCTGCAAGAGACGCATACTGTTGTTAGTGCAGAACCCACCCTGGCGACTGGAGTGGGAAGGGGGGGGTCCTACATGAGCCATCGCAGCCGAACTCGAGTGGTGGCCTTTCTTTGGCCCCGACAGTTCTGCCAAATATTTTAAAAGTGCAAGAAGTTGTGCCAGTGAACTTTTGGCTCCATCTGGCCGTGAGCCTGATGGCATGCGTTGCATTTCATTAACTGTATGCCCCTACTCCGGCACGATGCAGGCCTCCTACTTCAGGAGAAGACTGCTCTGTTGAGCACAAGTTGATAGGGAGAAGTGTGTCTTCCTTGTTGGGGATTTTAATGCACACTTGAAGGCGCGAGACCTACTGGAGACTCAGTGTGACCCCTTTCCTTAGCGAAGAACTGAGAGTGTTGATTGAATCCTTTGAGTTTGGTTGATGCTTGCGAACCCCCACCCGGATCCACCTTAATCTTTTTTTTTCGCGAGGTCTGAGGTGGGTGGTTCCCGCATTGATCGAATATATATATCACGAGCGTTTGTTTCCCTTATCTCGGCGGCAATCAATGCGCTGGTGCCGTGCACGATCACTGTCTGGTGCGTGTGGATTTCAATCCAGCGCGCGCCTCGGGCAGGGTCCGCGTACTGGCACTTTAAACTACATGCAGACTAGAGGATCGGAGTTTCCGGTCATTCTAGTTCAGTCGGTTTTGGGGAAGTGAGAAAGGCTAGTGCTTCTTTCCCCCTTAGAGTGGTGATGTGGGAAAGCGCACATCCTTCTCTTTTGTAAGGATTATACGTGGGGTCGACGGAAGCGGACTCAGCACAGAGCTTTAGAGGAATACGACGCAAGTCTCGTCTGTGTCTGTTTGGTGAAGACTCCTGAGAATGGGAGAGATTTCAGATGAAGAAGGAAGGTTGAGAGCCTGCCTGCTTGAGCGTCCCGAGCGCCTACGTGAGTCGTGGTTCCAATGCCCTGCGCGATCTGGACCGAGCTCGCCTTTCTTTTCTCCTCTGGAAAAGGGGCGGGGAGCTCGCAAACAGCTCGTGGAGCTGCTCGCAATGACGGGTCCTCTGTCAACTGATCACAGAGAGATCCATGCCTTGGTCAGGTCCTTTATGGTCCCTGTTCCTGGCGATAGATTCAACATGGAGCCCATTCCCCCAGCGAGATCTGTGGGAGGGTCCCGACTGTAGATAGGGGGGTTGCTGATCTTCTTGATGGCCCATTATCTTTGGAGTATTAACTTCCGTGCCCTGTAACAGCTCAGATCGTTAAGTCCCCTGGGATGGATGGGCTGACGGTAAGTTTGTTTAGAGCGTTCTGGGAGTTCTTGTGATATTACATTTGGTTCTGGTGGAGAGCCTGGCGACCGGAGATGCCGAGCTCATCGTGGCGTAGGGCATTTGTTTGTCCTGCTGCCCAGAAGGTGAACCTCCGCTTGTTGAAGAACTGGCGCCCGGTCTCTCTCCTATGCACAGAGAATAAAGTTTTGCACGGCAATGCAAATCCCGCCTGGCCTCCGTGCTGGCTCAACTGATGTCATCCTGACCATCCCTATAACATCCCTGCAGTCCATTCAGGAAAACAACCACATGGTAAGGGACCTACACAAATCTAGCCCAGGCACTGTCAGCCAGCTGCTATTCTGTCTCTTGATCAGAGAAGGCTTTGATAGGGTTGAAACATAATACCTTTGCCGGACGTTTGCAAAGCGTTTTTGTTTTGCCGCATTTTTCGTACCCGGTCCGGCTCTTGTACACTGCAGTGATGCCTGTGAAGGTTAATGGTGCGTTGTTGTCTCCTTTTCATTAGGAGGGGGCCCGTCAGGGGCCCCATGTCGTCATTATAAACCACGGTCTGTGTGGACCGATCCTGTGTCTTCCTTCGGAGGAGGTTGAAAGGCCTGCTGGCCCAACCTGGCCCGGTGGAGGGTGGTTTCTTTCGGCGTATCCGATGAATGACTCCATATGCTCACTGATCCTGGGGACCTGCGGAGGATGCGAACTGCCAAGATTTCTCGGCAGCATCTTCTGCTAGGAATAACTGGAGTAAGTGTTCTGGACGTTTAGTGGATTGGCAGTAGACTCCCCTGCCAGAGAATGGTAATGTTTGCGTGGAGTACCACGCACCTCCTCTATCAGGGTGTACCTGAGACCACTGAGGATGCTTGCCGGCAAACTGGCGGGAGTTTGAGATGAAAGTGATCGCCCGGTTGGGCGCTGGTCAGGCCTGCTTGGAGTTCTTCCTTCAGGGAGGTGCTGTCATAAACGCAGCTGGTGCCTCCATGTTCTGGTAAACCGCTGGGCTACTCTTGTGCCGCCCTCTATTTTAGCAACTGCTATAATACAGATAGCTGGTAGATTTCTTTTGGGGAAATAGGAACACAGGGTTTCCGCGCGTCCTGAGTCTCCCGTGTTAGAGGAGGGCGGGGGGGGCCAGTTCCTATGTAGTGTGCGTACCCAGTTGGCAAGCTCTCCGCTCAGGACTCCTGCGAGGTACGATGTACGAAAGACACCACCCAATTGCACGCTCTGCCACGTATATTTTCCGACGGGGTCGTTGTCTAAGGGGTCTCACGCTCCCGGTGCGGGTTTCAGACGGACCCCTCATAAGGGCATGCCTGATCTTCTACCCGGGAATGTGCCTAAGATGAGGAATTTGGTGTTTTTCCAGCCAGCGTGTTGTTTTCCAGAGAGTGGGTGGTCGTGGCAGCGATGGCCGGTCCTCACCCTGTCATGGCGGTGTCGAGGAGAGGCGAGTGCCCTAGAGTGGTTCTGATAGAGCTTACCCCCCCGCTCCGTCAAGATTCTGCGATCGGGCCTAGATCCGGATAAGTTCTCGTACCGGATTCCACACAATCTGAGCCCCTGTTCCTGAATGACCAGCTCATTTCGTGATGCGAAGAGACGCACACTGTACTGGATGCTCCTGCACATATGCACCTCCTTACATTCGTCTCCTCCGTCCCATACAACCATAGGCGACCTGTGGTTACCACACTGAAGCGGCGGGAGGTCCTCAAGGGGTCCTTCTATTAAGCGAGTTTGTTCCCTTTTACATAGTGGACCTGGGGTGGAAGACAGTTGCAACAAGCGTTGGTTGCAAAAAACTTTTGAGTCGGTTCACGGCTCGTTCCGCAGCATGTAATTCTGTGGCGAGCAAGAGACCGTGATCCACGTGTATAAGGATGTGAGAGACTACTGCCCCTGTACCAAAATCTGAAAGGGTTGTTCCTCAAGTTCTGGTTTTCATTTATTCCCCACGATCTAGTGTTCCGACACACTCACAAGCAGGGAAGGTGGAGAACCGAGTGGGGGGGGTGAACTTCCCTTGTTCGGTTTGCTCCTGGGGGTCCTTGCCACGATGGCCATTCGTTGGTCCATGCAGCGGCTGTCGATGGTCAGGCTAGAGTCGGCGCCCAGCCCGCTTTTCCGGGCTACGTCCGTGCAACGGTGTCCCTGGAGAAGGAAACAAGCGGTGTCCACGGGACTCTGGAGGCCTCCGTGGTGCTGGTCACAGCGGGGGTTCAGTGTATTGTGAACAATGATTGTAATGTTGTACTATAATGGTTGTATAAAGTGCCATTATTTTGATTATGTTTGATGTTTGTATTAAAGATTGTGTCCAATAAAGTTTATTGAAACTAAAAAAAAAAAAAAAAAAAAAAAAGAAGAGGGCGAGAGTAGAGCGAGAGAGAGCAGAGCGAGAGAGATAGAGAGGTGTTGAATGAAGAAAGAAAAAAAGGTTGCTCAACAAATAATTATGATCACAAGAAAATAACTAAGAGAAATATAAATAATGTGTGTGTTGTAATTAATAACTAATAATCACACACACACCACACACCACACACACACATATATGTCAACATATATTGGAATTATTTGTGTTTATATATAAAACCCAGAGAAATATATATTGTGTGTTGTGTTTATAATAATATACATCTACATCACATTTATTGTATGTGTGTATCATATATATATAGTATATAGGTTGTATACAGTGGCTTGCAAAAGGAATTCATACCACCTTGACCTTTTCCACATTGTCACGTGTACAACCACAACCGTTAAATGTATATTGTGAGGATTTTTATGTGATAGACCAACACAAATGTGCAAATTGTGGAAGTGGAAGGAAAATGATACATGGATCTCAATACAAATTACAAATAACAAACCTGAAAAGTGTGGCGAGCAAAAGTATTCAGCCCCCCTGAACAAATACATTTGTAGAACCACCTTTCACTGTAATTACCGCTGCACGTCTTTGGGTATTGTCTACCCGCTTTGCACATCTAGAGACTGAAATGTTTTGCCCATTCTTCTTGCAAAATACTCAAACTCAGTGAATGGACCGGAAGTGGTGTCTGTGAACACAGAAATTTTTCAATTTCCTTTGCCAAGATTCTCAATTGGATTTCGGTCCTGGACTTTGACTGGGCCATTCTAACATGAATATGCTTAGATCAAACAATCCATTGTAAGCTTCTGCTGTATGGTAGGGTCTTGACCGAGCTGAAGGTGAACCTCCGCCCCATCTCAAGTCTTTTGCAGACTTTAAACATTTTCTTCCAAGATTGACCCTTATTTGGCTCCATCCATCTTCCCATAACTCTGACCAGCTTTCCCTGTCCCTGCTGAAGCAAAGCACCCCCCCTCACAAATGCAGCCCACCACCATTTTTCACAGTGGGATGTGTGTTTCAGGTGATGTGTTCAGATCAGTTTTCCACTCACCATTACATTTTGATTTAGGCGAAGAAGGAGGATAGGGAGGGGTGGGACCCAAAACTTCCAATTATGGTCTCAATCAGACCAAGCACCTTCCTCCACAGTTTGCTGTGTCCCCCACCATCTGTGGCAAACTGCAAACGGACTTCTTATGGCTTTGTTTCAACAATGCTTTCTTCTTGCCACTCTTCCATAAAGGCCCGATTGTGGAGTGGCACGACTAATATTGACCTGAGGCTAATCTACCCACCTTACTGAGATCTTTGCAGCTCCTCCAATTACCATGGCCTCTTGCTGCTTCTCTGATCAATGCTTTCCCTGTCCGTCAGGCCTGTCATTTAGGTGACGGGCCAGTCTTGGTAGTTTTGCGTTGGCCATACTCCCCCCCCTCCCCACCCCCCCCCCCCCACCCCCCCCCCCCCCCCCCCCCCCCCCCCCCTCCCTCCCCACCCCCCCCCCCCCCCCCCCCCCCCCTCCCACCCCCCCCACCCCCCCCCCCCCCTCCCCCCCCCCCCCCCCCCTTTCCAATTTTTGGATGATGGATTTGAACAGTGAACCTATAGATGTTACAAAGCTTAGGTAAAATTTTTTTATTATAACCAACCCTCTTTCAACTTCTCCACAACTTAATGCCCTGGCCTGTCTGGTGGTTACCTTGGGCTTCAATTCATGATGCCAAAGGAATCATGTTTGTCACTAATGTTCTCCAACAAACATCGGAGCCGTCACAGAACAGCTGTATTTATACTGAATTAGATTACAACACATCAAGGTGGATTCTATTTACTAATTAAGGTTGACTTCTGTATGCAATTTGTTTCCACTGGATTTTATTTAGGCAATCAGAGTAAAGGGGCTGAATAATTTGCATGCCACACTTTTTCAGTTTTTTTATTTGTAAAAAAATTTGAAAACCATGTATCAATTTTCCTTCCACTTCACAATTAAATCGCCACTTTGTGGTTGCCTAATCACATAAAATCCAATAAAATAACATTTACGTTTGGGGGGGTTGTATGTGTAAAATTTGGAAAAGTTCAAGGGTTATGAATACTCGAATTGCAAGCCACTGTATAAAATATAAACGTTTTTATAAAAGTTAAATAGAGGCAAATATATTTGTTTTATGGCTTAATGTTCCTTCGCTATAATTATACAAAAAAAAATAAAGGCAAATGTGCCTTTAGGCTTATACAGCACTTGAAATAAATAAGAGAAAAAGAGCTTTAAATCAAAGTTGCTTTCTGACCATGAGAAACAGAAAACTATTGACACTAGCCATGCCCTCTCACACACATACAATATAGTAAATAATATATATAATATTATAAATTATAATAAGATATATATAATAAGATTTTTTGTGCATAGTCTGTGGTTAGAGCAATACAAAGGACTATCTGCAGAAAAGAGGGAATGGGAAGAAGGATGGAGGAAATGGGCAGAACAGATAGATTAAGTCAGGAGGAAACACATTTAACAAGAACAGAAACAAAATTATGATTTGGAAGATGAGCTATATCAACCACAACATAACAGTTTCCCTCACCAACATACACTGAGATTACACCAAAGACATAAATGCAAATGGGTCCATAGAAGAAACCGTGATTTCTCATTCAATGCGCAATTTCCCTTTTTGTTTTTTTTTTAAAAGAAGCACATTATTATAAACAAAGATCATAGAAGGCTAAGATAGACCAAGATAAACTCCCTGCAAAATCCAATGGACTGACGTGGATTAAACTGCAAAAAGGCATAACGGAAGTCGGAATCTTATTCCCAAAAACGGCAAAGGTGTCGCAATCGTTGTGTATCAATTGGATTTGCAGGAGTGGTCTATCTTGTCTCCTCGTGTTATCTTTGGTCTCACCTGCCTGTGTTTGGCCCATATTCCCCTAAACCTGTCCTATCCATGCACCTGTCTAAATGTTTCTTAAGCATTGTTGTGCCCCATTAGTACCCGCCTCAACTGCCTCCAGCAGCTGCTCATTTCCATACACCCCACTCTTGTGTAAAAATGTTACCCCCAGGTTCCTGTTAAATTCCCCCACCCCTCATCTTAAACCTGTGTCCCCTCTGATTCTCAATTTCCCTACCTTGTGCAAAAGACTCTACTGCGTTTACCACACCCGATCTATTTCTCTCGTGTTTTTTGTACATTGAACAAAGATGAAGTGACGCAGTCATAGAATTGCACAGCACAGAAATAGATCCTTTGACCTGTCATCTCTGGTGGTCTGGTATTGAGGCAGATACGGTGGTGATATTTAAGAAACTATTAGATAGGCACAATGATATGCAGGGAATGGAAGAATATGGATCGCGCGCATTCGTTTAACGCGCATTATGTTTGACATGGACATTGTGGTTCAAAGGGCCTGTTCCTGTACTGTTCTATGTTCTATGTTCAATCTCAATGACGATCTTTCTGCCCATCCACCCCCATTCCAATTTGCTTGCTTTAGGTCTTTCTTCATCTACACCTTGCCCTTTTTAGTGTCTCAAACCCTGTCTCCAACTGTGCGAGTGGCCCACGAGTGACCCCCACCCCGAGTTTTCACTCGTGGTGATCACGTAGCGGGAACGTCGGAAACTCGCACGAGCAACTTATCGACTCGTTGGCGCTATAACGGCAGGTACTCGGGGAAACTTGTTAACTCGTGAAAAAAAAAAAAATCAAACATGTTTTGATTATTTCTTTGTTTTTCATTTTTTCCACGAGTCCAAATTCAAATTAACTGTTCAAGTGTAAAAAAAATGGAAACATTTTAACTCGTTGTAATAACGTAGTGGCCCCCGTGCGTTTATCTTAGTGTCCTCGTGAGTGTACCGTGGGAACTTTAATAATCTGTTCTTTTGCTCGTAAGACTGAACCAAAGATAGACACAAAATGCTGGAGTTTTTATAACTCAGCGGACCAGGCAGCATCTCTGGAGAGAAGGAATAGAGTCTAACCCTTCTTCAGACTTTCCTTCGCTCCAGAGATGCAGCCTGTCCCGCAGAGTTACTACTCCAGCATTTCGTGTCTATCTTCGATTCTCGTTTTCCTTTCTGCCACTTGTCCCCGTGGCTTCACTCTGTCTCAATGAACGGCTTAAAGACCTGCCGTAGGGGCAAGTCTGGGTGGTGGGTGGGATGTGTCCACGTGTGATGCTCCATCCCACCCCCCCCCCCGGGGCCGAGATTGTGGGATTGGGAAGGAACTGCAGATTTTGCTGGTTCACACCGGAGATAGACACACACAAAGGCTGGAGTAACTCGGCGGGGGACAGGCAGCATCTCTGGAGCGAAGGAATGGGTGGCATTTCGGGTAAGTCTGAAGAAGGGTCTCGACTCTATTCCTTCTCTCCAGAGATCTGCCTGGTCCGCTGAGTTGTGTGTGTGTGTCTCTCTCCCTCTCTGTCTATCTGTGTGTATATGTGTGTGTGTCTGCTGTCGGGTTCCCGGTGGCCGCTCAAAGTCACCCGAGCTGCTTGATTCCTCTGAAGTGGTGGCCAGCTGCTGTCTGTGTTGTGTGTGTTGTGTGTGTGTGTGTGTGTGTGTGTGTGTGTGTGTGTGTGTGTGTGTGTGTGTGTGTGTGTGTGTCTCTCTCCCTCTCTGTCTATCTGTGTGTGTGTGTGTGTGTGTACTGTCGGGTCCCGGTGGCCGCTCAAAGAATTATCACCCGAGCTCCTTAATTCCTCTGAAGTGGTGGCCAGCTGCTGTCTGTGTGTATCTCTGTGTGTGTGTGTGTGTGTGTGTGTGTGTGTGTGTGTGTGTGGTGTGTGTCTCTCTCTCTCTCCCTCTCTGTCTATCTGTGTGTATCTGTGTGTGTGTCTGATGTAGGGTCCCGGTGGCCGCTCAAAGTCATCCGAGCTGCCTCATTCCTCTGAAGTGGTGACCAGCTGCTGTCTGTGTGAATCTGTGTGTGTGTGTGTGTGTGTGTGTGTATGTTGTGTGTGTGTGTGTGTGTGTGTGTGTGTGTGTGTGTGTGTGTTGTGTGTGTGTGTCTCTCTCTCTCTCTCTCCCTCTCTGTATATCTCTGTGTGTGTGGTGTGTGTTTGTGTGTGTGTGTGTGTGTGTGTGTGTGTGTGTGTGTGTCTCTCTCTCTCTCTCCCTCTCTGTCTATCTCTGTGGTGTGTGTGATGTGTGTGTGTGTGTGTGTGTGTGTGTGTACTGTCGGGTCCCTGCGGATCCGCTCAGTCACCCGAGCTGCTTAATTCCTCTGAAGTGTGGCCAGCTGCTGTCTGTGTGTATCTCTCTCTCTGTGTGTGTGTGTTTGTGTGTGTCTCTCTCTCTCTCCCTCTCTGTCTATCTTGTGGTATCTGTGTGTGTGTCTGATGTCGGGTCCCGGTGGCCGCTCAAAGTCATCCGAGCTGCCTCATTCCTCTGAAGTGGTGACCAGCTGCTGTCTGTGTGTATCTCTGTGTGTGTGTGTGTGTGTGTGTTGTGTGTGTGTGTGTGTGTGTGTGTGTGTGTGTGTGTGTGTGTGTGTGGTCTCTCTCTCTCTCCCTCTCTGTCTATCTCTGTGTGTGTGTGTGTGTGTGTACTGTCGGGTTTCCCTGCGGCCCGCTCAGTCACCCGAGCTGCTTAATTCCTCTGAAGTGGTGGCCAGCTGCTGTCTGTGTGTATCTCTCTCTCTGTGTGTGTGTTGTGTGTGTGTGTGTGTGTGTGTGTGTGTGTGTGTGTGTGTGTGTGTGTGTGTGTGTGTGTGCGTCTGCTGTCGGGTCCCAACGGCCGCTCAATGTCAGTCACCCGGGCTGCTTCCTTTTTTAAAATTATTTAAAATAGAGATCCATTGCAAAAAAGTATTTAAAAACATAAAAAAAACAAGAAAATGCTTGGTAGAATGCGCATTTTCCCATTGTAGGTCATATCAAAAGATGCGGCCGCGCTGAAATAACTCAAAACCACAGGATGGAGATGTATTTTAACATTGTTGCTTTATTAAACCATACCTTCATTCACGGTTGGCTCAAGAGTAACGGGAGAGGAACTTGCTAACTCGGGAGAGGAACTTGCTAACTCGGGAGAGGAACTTGCAACATCGCAGCAATTTAACATACCCGTGGGAACTCGGCCACACACTGGTGATCATACACTTGCAGTCTCGTGCGCAGCCACGAGCCTATCACTCGGGGTACCTCGTGGGTCAACTCGCACAGTAGACAGGGGCATTACACTCACTAATTGTATATGATTCCACCACTTGCTTTTTGTAGTACGTTCCAGATCTCAACCAATCTCTGCATTAAACAACCTATCCCTCTGTCCTCTTTGAAACTTCTTCCTTTTGCTTGCCCATTTGTTATTGATACCCCTACCAAGGACAAAAGATTTTGACTAACCACCCTCACATAATCTTCTACACTTTGTTCAAGTCAGCCACCAGCTTCCTTCACTCCAGGGGAAACAAGCCAGCTTATCCAATCTCTTCCCATAATTTAAATCCTCCAATCCAGGTAAAGTCCAAATCTCCTCTGCACTCTCCAGTGCAACAGTATCTTTCCTACAGTGTGGCAACTGTAGACCACAAAACAGTACCACAATGAGCAAGGTTTATACCCATTCCATTTGTGTCCAATCTAAGATGCTGTGTAACCCTTTACTCTCAGAATCCTGACAATTATGATATTCCTCGATGACAATCCTGTAGTCTGCAGTAGTTTCACTCGATCACTGTTATACGGCAATCAAGAACGCATATCGCTCTGTTCCCCGGGCGGGTCTGGGTCTCTCTGATCATTTTCTAGTCAACCTATTCCAACCTACAGGCAGAAACTAAAAGCTGCTAAGCCTGTGGTCAGAATAACGAAAAGGTGGACAAGCGAGGGCATTGCAACCTACAATCCTGCTTTGACCGCACAGATCGGAATTTGTTCAGGGAACAACCACAAGCATCAATGAATATACGGACACTGTATCATCATATTTCAGCTTTCTGAGGGAGCGAGGACAGTTGAATTCCCGACTAAGAACCCGGACATGGTTCAACAACAAGCCCTGGTTCACTGCAGAACTCAGACAGCACCTACGGTCCTAAAGAGGAGGCCTACAGGAGCGCGGATGCAGACCTCTACAGGCAGGCCAAATACAAGCTGAGAAGAGAAATCAGAGCTGCTAAGGAGAAGCTGAAAGTTGAGGAGAGCAAGTTCTCAGCTAGTGACTCTTCTTCAGTTTGGAAGGGCTTGCAAGAAATGACCAGCTACAAGAGGAAAGCCCCCCGCTCTTTGGACAATCGTCAGCTGACCAATGTTCTGAATGAGTTTTACTGCAGGTTTAGGTTTGAAAATCAAAAACGTAACCCTGGTAACCCTTCCCCCCTCCCCAACCAACACAGCCAGATACCAGTCTACAAAGAATGGACCCTGCACCTCTGCTTCCCATTCACCACTTCACACCTACTTAAGGCAAGACTCCAGTATGAAAAATACTGGCCAAATTCCCACCACCCAACCAACACTTCACACCCACTCACAGCCTGACCTCTGTCTGCAAATACTGGGCCTTTCTACACCCACCCCCCTCCAATCCCCACTTCACACCCAATCCACCACACCCTCTGTGCTGACAACATAACTTATCCAATGTCAACAATAAAAATAAAGGAGTGTGGAGAACTTTTTTCAGAGGACAAAAGAGCCGGAAATCTCCAGGACCTGACAATGTTTCCCCCTCTGTTCTTAAGCCTCTGTGCCAAAAAACAGCTGGCACCATTCTATACAGATAATCTATACAGATAATACAGTCCCTGCAAAACATGTACTGTCGCTGCCAGTTTCAAAGTCTCCACTATTGTCCCTGTACCCAAAAAAGCAAGGATTACTTGTCTTAATGACTACAGGCCTGTCGCACTGACCTCTGTAGTCATGAAGACACTCGAAAGGCTTGTGCTGCAAGCTGAAAAATATCACAAACTGCCTGCTGGACCCTCTGCAGTTTGCATATCGGGCCAATAGACTGTGATGATGCAGTCAACCTGGGCCTGCACTTCATCCTACAGCAACCTAGACCGCCAGGGGACCTATACGAGGATCCTGTTTGGATTTTAGCTCTTGCATTCAACAGGCCCATTGTGCCAGAGCTACTACACTCCAAACTTTCCGCAGTAGTTGACTGTGCCTGAACCCCTCTGTCGGTGGATCACCAGCTTCCTGACAGACAGAAAGCAGCATGTGAGGCTGGGAAAGCACATCTCGGACCCATAAGGCTCAGCATAGGAACACCGCAAGGCTGTTTACTCTCTCCTCTCCTCTCCTCTACTCTCTCTACACCAATGACTGCACCTCCACAGACATCTCTGTCAAGCTTCTCAAGTTTTGCGGAAGACGCCAACCCTGATTGGACTGATCCAGGATGGGGAGCAATCTGCCTACAGACAGGAAGTGTCACAGCTGGTGTCCTGGTGCCATAGCAACAACCTAGAGCTCAATGCTCTTAAGTCAGTGGAATGGATTGCAGACTTTAGGAGAGCTCCCCCTCCCCTCATCCCACTCACCATCAACAACACCACAGTCACATCTGTGGACTTTTAAGTTCTTGGGAACCATCATCTCCAAGGACCTTAAGTGGGGGGCGACCATCTACTTCACAGTCAAAAAGGCCCAACAGAGGATGCACTTCCTACGACAGCTGAGGAAACACAATCTGCCACAGGCAATGATGGTCCAATTCTACACGGCCATCGTAGAGTCTGTCCTCACCTTCTCCATCATGGTCTGGTGCAGCGAATCGTCCGATCAGCAGAGAAGGTTATTGGCTGCAACCTTCCCTCCATTGATGAACTGTACACCGCAAGGGCCAGGAAGTGAGCGGGCAAGATCATCTCTGACCCTTCTCACCCTGGTCAAAGAAACGTTTTCCACTCTTTGAATCACTTCCCTCTGGAAAGCGACTCCGGACTGTCAAAGCTGTCAAAGCTCTACTACAAACAGCCAAAAATCTGTAGTCTCCCTTTGATCTCGATTTTGTTGGTCACATGCTTGATCAATGGTGTTTTATCATTAATGTTTTATTATTATTAATGTTTCGTGTTTGCTGAGTCAGTTGTAACTGTCACTGTATGTCATGGTGTTAATTGTGGGCGGAGCACCAAGGCAAATTCCTTGTATGCGAATACTTGGCCAATAAACTTACTTACTTACTTACTTTAGTTTAGAGATACAGAATAGAGACAGGAACGTCACCCCACCGAATCCACGTTGACCGTTAACCACTCAGTATACGTGACAATAAACCAAACTAAACGTAACTAAACTAAACTGAACCAAATCTGTCAACACTTGCTCTATGTTATCCCATTTTCTCATCCACTCTCTACACACTAGGAGTAATTTATAGAGGGCCAATTAACTTACAAATCTGTATGCCTTTGGGATGTGGGAGGAAACCTTAGGATGCAGAGGAAACCCTCGCGGTGACAGGGAGAACGTGCAAACTCCACACAGACAGCACGCTGTGTCAGGATCAAATCCGGGTATCTGGTGCTGTGCGGTAGTGGCTCTACTCCATACTTCACTAATCCAGAGCTTGTCATTCAAACAACAACCATTCCCTCCCTTGTAGCTGAAACATTTGAGCTGACAACTTTAACAGTGATTGCAAGCCTCAACAAACAGAAATTACATTTTCTTGGCATCAGGAACCTTAATTTATATTTTATCAACACAATTATTGAAGAATGGTTTGTGTTTATTTTTCACTTTAGGGTGTTTCTTATAAACACTTCAGATAAATATTACTGTGAAAAAATGTAGCTATTATAGCTCAGTAGATGTCAGACATTATCAATCTCAAATGAATCCACTACCTGCCATTAATCCCAAACTAATCCCACACTCCTACTTTCTCCCCATTGATCTTTGTCAGTCCCAGATTAATCCACGCAACATGTTCTTTCCCCATCATCCTGTGTCGATCACAATACATTCTCACTGTCTCTGTAGCTCTGTGTCAATTACAATACATTCTCACTGTCTCTGTAGCTCTGTGTCCATCACAGGTTAAACCCGCTAACCTGTTCTCTTCCCACCACCATGTCTCAAACCCAATATAATCTGTCAATCAGCCCGTCACATTGTCTTGCCTCATAACAAACTCAAGTAACCTATCATAGAGTCATATAGCATGTAAAAAGACCCTTCAATCCATGCTGACCAAGGTGTCCCATTTGCCCACGTTTGACCCATATCACTCTGACTTTCAATTCCATGTACCTATCCAAATGTCTTATATGTTGTTATAATATCTGCGTCAACTATCTCCTCCAAAAGCTCATTCCATATTCCCCCACCCATTGTGTTAAAAAGTTGCCCCTCTAGTTCCTATTAAATATTTCCCCTATCCCCTTTGGCCAACAATGACCATGCCAAACATGATGCCCAAGTTAAACTAATCTCCTCTACCTGCATGTGATCCATATCCCTCCATTCCCTACATGAGCCGATGTAAAAGCCTCTTAAAAACCACTATCATATCTGCCTCCACCACCACCCTAGGCACTCACCACCCTCTGTTTGAAAAAATCCTGCCTCACACATCTCCTTTGAACTTTGCCCCTCTCACCTTAAAGCTGTGCCCTCCAGTCTTTAACATTTCATCCCTGGGAAGAAAAGTTCTGTCTACCCTATCAATAACTCTTACCATTTTATATACTTCCATCAGGTCCCCCCTCAACCTCTGGCATTCCAGGGAAAATCTCATTTTGCTCATGAACAGTTTTCCTTGTACTTCCAAGCAAAGTGGGACAAAAGATGTTGATTCCCTCTTGAAATTGGTGCTGAAATTCAGGATATGCATCCATTTGCACTTGACTTCCCTGAGCCGACAGACATAATCATCTAGACTCAAGAAACTGCAGATGTTGGTTTACAACAAAAGAAGGCACAAAAAAACAGGACAGACAAAGGAAAGTCAGTAGATGTTGTTTAGTTAGATTTTCAGAAAGCCTTTGATAAGGCTCACGTGAGGCTGCTAAGGAAGATGAGAGCCCACGGTATCAAAGGGCAGATATTAGCTTGTATAGCATGTTGGCTTGATGACAGAGGGCAAAGAGTGGCAATAAAGTGGGCTTTTTCTGCTTGGCTGCTGGTGACTAGTGGAGTTCGCAAGGGTCGGTGCTGGGGAAGCTACTCTTCACATTGTATATTAATGATTTGAACGAGGGGATTGAAGGCTTTGTGGCCAAGTTTACAGATGATACGAAAATAGGTGGAAGAGCAGGTAGAAAGCAGAGAAAGCAGAGACTCTGCAGAAGGACTTGGGCAGGTTGGAGAGTGGACAGAGAAGTGGCAGATGGAATATAGTGCAGCAAAGTGTGGAGTCATTCATTTTGGTAGTAGGGATAAGGATGTACACTATCTTCTAAAGGGGGAGAGATTCCAAAAATTGGAGGTGCAAAGGGACTTGGGAGTGCTGGTGCAGGATTCCCAAAAAGTGAATCTGTAAGTCGAATCGGTAGTAAAGAAAGTGAACTCAATGCTAGCATATATTACAAGAGGGCTTGTATACAAAAACATGGATGTAATGCTATGACTCCATAAGGCACATGTAAAGCCGCATTTGGAATATTGTGAGCAATTCTGGGCACCTTATCCGAGGAAGGGTGTGCTGACTCTGGAGAGGGTCCAGGGGAGGTTTACGAGAATGATTCCAGGAATGAGCAGGTTAACCTATGATGAGCGTTTGTCACCACTGGGCCTGTACTCGCTGGAGTTTAGAAAAATGAGGGGGGATCTCAATGAAACAAACAGAATAGTGAAAGGCTTGGATAGAGTGGATTTGGAGAGGATGTTTCCACTAGTGGGAGAGTCTAGGACTAAACATCATAGCCTTAGAATTAAAGGACTTTTGTTTATGAAGGAGATGACGAGAAGTGTTTTGAGTTAGACAGTGGTGAATCTGTGGAATTCTTTGCCACAGAAGGCTGTATCAGTGGATATTTTTAAGACAGAGATAGATTTTGATTAGTACAGGTGTCGAAGGTTATGGGGAGAAGGCAGGAAAATGGGTTTCGTAGGGAGAGATAGATCTGCCATGATTGAATGGCAGAGTAGACTTGATGGGCCGAATGACCTAATTATATTCCTGTCACTTATGACCTTATGGCCTTATGAGAACATACTGTGGATAGGCAACATTTCAGGTCAAGACACTTTTTCAGACTGATTGGAGTTGGGGGCGGGGGTTTGGAGAAAGCTGGTAGTGGTGAGACAATGGCAGGCAAGTGATAGGTGGATAGAGGTGAGGGCAGGGGGTTATTATTGGCAGATGGGTGGACAAATGCTAGAGATGAGGTGCTGAAAGGCCGTGAGATAAGGAGAGCAGCAACACAAAATGTGAAGCCAGGAGAAGGGATATACTGTTTAAGAAGGGACACATTCAGAGGCTGACATCAAGTGCTGCTGGAGGGTCATCAACTCGGTAAAAGACGCCCTTTGGTCTGCCTGAGCATTGTTCACCACCCAGCAGAGCGAGATGTCCGTCAGGGAATGTTGCCGACTGGCCCGCTGCAGACTGCAGGAGTACGTGCTGAGGGACGCACTGAAGCTCGGGGCAGCCAACGCCAAGGCTCGGTGGGGGAGGGCCACAGTCTAACGCCCTTCCGCTGCTGGACATGGGGGGTACGGTATGGTGGAGACGCCCCTCAATATAAGGGAAGGTATCCCACGCCACTGTGGCATGAGTGGGGGACTGATTTGTGGAAATTTGGGGGAAAGAAATGTCTAAACTGTATTGATCTATTGTACAGCCTCCGAAAATGTCGGATGGATTTTCCGCAAGGTTAATGTATTGTATATATTTATCATTCGAATAAAGTATATTTTGATATTAAAAAAAAAAAGTTTAAGAAGGAACTGCAGATACTGGAAAATCAAAGGAGACAAAATTGCTGGAGAAACTCAGCGGCAGCATCTATGGAGCGAAGGAAATAGGCAATACTGTATACGGAAGGGATATACTGTATGTTTTGAGGGGATTAGGGAAGGGGGGGGTGGTTGGTAATGAAGGTGGAGAGGGGAGGCTATTGGTTAGTTAGGTAAAATTATCCTTAAATTATATTAAAATCATTGGTTAGTTACCTAAATTACATAATCCTCTGTCTGTCGACAAGGTCTTTTATTCTGGTTAGAGGAGCGGATTAGAATGGGAATATTATTTTTGACACATTGGTTTAAGATTGTCACCCTTGCAAGGGAATACTTTAGGTGATTTGTTTGCCCATTACAGGAAGCAAATTAGTTAAGTTCAAACAATCAGTTGGCAAGGTCTTCACCCGATTATTCCCTGATGATAACCGCTTAACCATTGATAATTGAGACAGCACATAATCCTTCAAGAATAAATGAGACAAGAAAGCACTGCTACTGATTGTTTATGGACCAACAGGGATTTTTATATTCATTATATTGGGAAAAGCAATAAACCACTTCAAATTAGCAAGTTGACATCTGAGTAAATTAATGTCATGCAAATAATTTAGGGATGTATCAGTAATCAGGGTTCTCATGCCCCGTTAAACCCAGTAGGAGCATTTATGTGATTCTGTTAATGTACTAAGAGATCCCAAGGGGCTACACGGAGGTTGCTTATCAAACAAGATTTCACATCAAGTCATCAAATGAAATGTTAGGTTGGGGGGGGGGTGGGGGGGGGGGGGGGGGCTAGAAGACAGAGTCATCGATAAAATAAAAGCAGAAACTACTACAAACATAAAACAGTACTGCACCAGAACATGCCCTTTGGTCCACAGTATCCATGCCAAACATGGTGCTAAATTAGGTAGACACAAAATGCTGTAGTAACTCAGCGGGTCAGGCAGCGTCTCATGAATAGGTGACGTGTTGGGTCTATAGAAACATAGAAACATGGAAAATAAATGCAGGAGTAGGCTTTTTGGCCCTTCGGCCATTCAATATTAGTGCCCCATTCCTGCTTTTTCCCTATATTCCTTGATTCTGTTAGCCCTATGAGCTAAATCTAACTCTCTTGAAAACATCCAGTGAATTGGCCTCCATTGCCTTCTGGGCAGGGAATTCCACAGATTCACAACTCTGGGTGAAAAGGTGAAAAAGATTCTGCCTGAACACAGTAACTGATTTTCGATGATCAGCCATGATCATATTGAATGGCGGTGCTGACTCGAAGTGCCGAAAATGCCTAATCCTGCACTTATCTTTCTATGTTTCTATGTTTCTATGACCCACTGGGTTACACGAGCATTTTATATTTATCTCGGAATAAACCAGCATCTGGAATTTCTTCTTACACAAGTTTCTGCTGGATTTATTTGGTCAGAAATACGAATCATAAATATATCACAAATTAGTCTAATTTGTGTTGCTATAAAACGGTAGATTATCCAATCAGAGCTCTGTACTTTAACAACCCATGCAATCAAATATACAAAGGAGGGCCCATTCATTTGTTTGGGGACAATATTGAATGAGGTGTGCTTTCCACGTGGGGCCTGCTCCAAGGAAACCATGAAAGAGTTTTATGACTCCTATTATGATCTGCATGCAGCTGGAATGAAGCCAAAGGTGTTTATTTCGGAGGACATTGGGGACAGGTTACCATTGGTAATGGTTAGACTGAAGTGTGGAATCACCCTGATTCTTGCCATGGGAAGGGTTTGCATTGAGTTACGTTTTACTCCCCGGGGCATACCATCTTTAGACTTTAGACTTTAGATACAGTGTGGAAACAGGGTCCATGCCGACCAGTGATCACCCCATACACTAGCACTATCCCACACACTAGGGACAATTAACAATTTACAGAAGCAAAGGGACCTACAAACCCGCATGTCTTTGGAGTGTGGGAGGAAACCGGGGCACATGGAGAAAACCCACGAGGTCACCGATTTCCTTTGTACCTGTACCTCACAGTATTTGTACATATGACAATAACCTGACTTGGTTTAACCTTATTACAATGCTACCTGACTCACTGGATTATTCCAGCACCTTGCGTCTTTTTTTAAAATCATCATCTGCAGTTCCTTGTGTCTACATTATCACATTGTTGTTTGCGGGTTCTTGCAATGACCATGTTTCCAAATTTGTTGTAAAGCACTTTGAAACGTGCTGGGATTATGAAATGTATCATTAAAATGCCAATCTAAAAGTTAAATTTAAAAGTTGCTGCATTTGCATCTGGGTTTGTCACGTTATCAACCATATACTCTGTAAATTGCATAATTAAAATGTAATTTAATTAAAGCCTTCAATAGCAAAAGGAATCACCAGAGTCATATTCGCCTTGCAGCAGTCCGTCATTCTTTCAATGGATTTCAGATTTTGGGTAAAACAGTTTAAAGTGGTTTGTGATTATTCTAAAATGTGCCGGGTTGGAACTCATGCAGAAAAGCAAGTTCCAACAGAGTTTGGGGTTAGGAGATAGTCGTTCTTGGTGAAAAAATTGTAGAACGTTACTTGAGCCTCTATGACATTTTGCAGTAATGGGGATTAGGATAGGATTTCTACATATTTTTTCACTTGTTCTAGCTGTTCCTGTTGAACACATTCAGAAAGTTAGCTACACATGAAATGAGATTGTTATGCTATTTCATTGTCAGGACATTGGTTACTTGATCCAGGCAATTGATGCTAGATTGTGAGAATTTTACTCCTTTTTAACCAAAGCAAATTGAAATACATTGAAAGAAAATGCATAGTTGTGTTCTTAGTTGCCGTTTCAGGATGAGTTTGTCTCTTGTGATTTCCACACACAGTAAAATGCAATTATATAAATGTAAAGGCATTGATTGCACATTCCCGATGTTTCTGATTATAATGTTCCTGATGTGACCACCTTCCATCGACAAGACCCAGCGTAGACAAGACACCGTTTCGCTGAACACTTGTGCTCTCCGTCTGCCAAGGCCTGCCGGATCTCGAGTCATATAGCGTGGAAATAGGCCTTTGCCCAACCTGCCCATGCCGATCAACATGCTCCATCTACACTAGTTCCACCTGTTTGTAGTTTGGCCCATATTCTTCCAAATTCCTCATTCGCAAATGAGGAGAAATTTCTTCAGTCAGAGAGTGGTGAATCTGTGGAAGTCATTGTTTCAGGACCCAAGTTATGGAGTTTTATTAGGAACAGTTTGACAGATTCTTGATTACTAAAACTGTCAGGAGTTATGGGAAGTTGGCAGGAGAATGGGGTTGCGAGGGAAAGATATAACAGCCATGATTGAATGGCGAAGTAGACTAGATGGGCCAAATGGCCTAATTCTGCTCCTATAACTTATGAACACACAAACTTATCCTATTCATGTACCTGTCCAGGCGTCCTTTAAAAATAAGTCTCCCGGTGGCTAACCGTTTCAACTTCCTTTCCCATTCCCATACTGACCTTTCTGTTCAGTTTATTTTATTATCATGTGATAATAACCAAGGTACAGTGAAAAGCTTTTGTTGCATGCCATCTATTCAGCAGAAAGAAAATACATGATTACAATTGAGCCATTTACAGTATATAGATACATGATAAGGGAACAAAGTTTAGTGCAAGGTAAAGCCAGCAAAGTTCAATCAAGATAAGTCTGAGGATCACCAAAGAGCTAAATAGTAGTTCTCTCTGGGTGTGATAGGATGATTCAGTTGCCTGATAACAGCTGGGAAGAAATGGTCCCAGAATCTGGAGGTGTGCGTTTTTGCACTGCTATACCTTTTGTCTGATGGGAGAGGGGTAAAGGGGGAGTGGCCAGGGTGCGACTCGTCCTTGATAATACTGCTGTCCTTGCAGGTTAAGAAGGTCAAAGTGGCAGATAATTAGCAGATAATGAGTTCCAAAGCATGCAATGGTGATAATACTCTGCAAAATGCAGGTGACCTCACTGAACATAAACCCCCTCTACCACAGAACATGACCAATTAACAAACCTACAACTGGACCTCCTGTGAATCCCAAACAAACATTGAGGACAACCCCAAAATCTTTTATAAATACATAAAGGGGGTAAAGGGTAACTAGAGATAGAGTGGGACCTCTCAGGAATCAAAGTGGTCACCTCTGTGTGGAGCCGCAGGAGATGGGCATGGTACTAAATTAATATTTCTCCTCTGTATTTACCGAGGAGAAAGACAGTAAGACAGAGGAAATTGGAGAAGTCACATGAGAAGTGTCCTTAGAGCATGTAGGATTAAGATTGAAGACGTACTGAAGGTATTGTTGTGTTTGAAGGTAAACAAATCTCTAGGGCCTGATCAGGTATATCCGAGGACATTGCGGGAAACTAGAAAGGAAATTGCGGGAGCCCTGGTTGAAATTTACGAGTCGTCCTTAAATACAGGAGAGGTGTCGGAAGACTGGAGGGTGAAAAATGTTGTGTCTCTTTTCAAGAAGAGCTGCAAGGAAAATGCCGGGAACTATAGGCTGGTGAGCTTAATATCTGTAGTTGGTAAGTTACTGGAGAGTATTCTGAGGGATGGGTTATATGGGCATTTGGATGAGCAAGGGCTGATTAGGGATGGTCAGCATGATTTTGTATGTGGAAAGCCGTGTCTCACAAATCTGATTGATTTTTTTGAAGATGTAACCAAAAAGATTGATGAGGGCAGAGCTATAGATGTGTACATGGACTTCAGTAGGCATTCAACAAGATGGTAGGCTGCTCTGGAAGGTTAGATCTCAATGAGAGATCGCTGAATCTGGATAGCAAATTGGCTCCATGGAAGGAAGCAGAGCGTGATGGTGGAAAGTTGCTTTTCGGACCGGAGGCCTGTGAATAGTTGTGTGCCTCAGGTGTTGAGCCCACTACTGTTTGTCATCTACATTTTTTTTAAAACTTGGATGAGAACATACAGGGCAGGTTTAGCAAGTATGATGATGATACAAAAATGAGTGGTTTTTCAGATAGTGAAGATGGTTGTGAAAGATTGCAGCAGGATCTGGATCGATTGGTCAGGTGGGCAGAGGAATGGTTTATGGAATTTAATACATAAAAGTGTGAGGTGTTGCATTTTGGGTCATCGAACAAGGGCAGGACCTACACAGTAAATGGTAGGCCTCAGGGTAGTAGAGCAGAGGGATCTAGGAGTACAGGTGCATGGTTCCTTGAAGGTCGAGTTGCAGGTAGCTAAGGTGGTCAAAAAGGCTTTTGGCACTTTGTCCTTCATCAGTCAGAGTATTGAGTATAGACGTTTGGGAGGTCATGTTGCAGTTGTATAAGACGTTGGTGAGACCGCATTTAGAATATTGTGTTCAGTTCTGGGCACCATGTTATAGAAAAGATATTGTCAAGTTTGAAAGGGTTCAGAAAAGATTTATGAGGATGTTGCCAGGACCAGAGTGTGCGAGCTATAGGGAGAGGTTGAGTCGGCTGGGTCTCTATTCCATGGAGTGCAGGAGGATGAGAGGAGATCTTATAGAGGTGTACAAAATCATGAGAGGAATAGATCGGGTAGATGCACAGGTAGACACAAAATGCTGGAGTGACTCAGCGGGTGAGGCAGCATCTCTGGAGAGAAGGAATGGCTGATGTTTGACTGATTTCAGGGGAGGGGGCGGGGCAAAGATAGAATGTAGTCAGAGACATTAAGACTAGTGGGGGAACTGGGAAGGGGAAGGTGATGGAGAGAGAAAGCAAAGGCCATCTGAAGTTAGTGAAGTCAATGTTCATATCGCTGGGATGTAAACTACTCAAGCAAAATATGAGGTGCTGTTCCTCCAATTTGCACTGGGCCTCACTCTGACAATGGAGCAGGCCCAGGTTAGAAAGGACAGATTGGGAATGGGAGGGGAGTTAAAGTGCTGAACCACCGGGAGATCAGGTAGGTTAAGATGGATTGAGCGGAGGTGTTGAGCGAAACAATCGGCGAGCCTGCGCTTGGTCTCGCCTATATAGAGAATACAACTGGAATATCGAATACAGTAGATGGGGTTGGAGGAGGTGCAAGTGAACCTCTGCCTCACCTGGAAAGACTGTTTGGGTCCTTTGATGGAGTCAAGGGGGGAGGTCTCCTGCGGTTGCAAGGGAAAGTACCTGGGGAGGGGGTGGTTTGGGTGGGAAGGGACAAGTTAACCAGGGAATTACGGAGGGAACGGTCTCTGTGGAAAGCAGAAAGAGGTGTAAATGGGAAGATGTGGCCACTAGTGTGATCCCGTTGGAAGTACTGAAAATGTTGGAGGATTATCTGCTGTATGCGACGGCTGATGGGGTGGAAGGTGCGGACAAGGGGGACTCCATACTTGTTACGAATGGGGGGAGGGGGAGTAAGAGCAGAGCTGTGGGATATTGAGGAGACCCGAGTGAAAGAGGGGAACCACCATTTCCTAAAGAATGAGGACATTCAGGAGTGGGGACCTGGAAAATGGAAGTCATTGAGGAGACGGAGAGCATGTGAGGTGTCTTGGACATAGGTAGGGAGGGATTGGACCAGGGGGGATAGGATGGAGTTGAGGTATGTGGAAATGAATTCAGTGGGACATGAACAAGCAGAAACAATGGGTCTGCCAGGACAGTTCTGTTTGTGGATTTTGGGGAGAAGATAAAATCGGGCCGTACGGGGCTGGGGAACGATAAGGTTGGAGGCTTTAGAGGGCAGAGAGCCGGAAGTGATAAAATCGGTAAAGGTGCTAGAGATTAAGGCCTGGTGCACGTCTGTGGGTCCAAGGATAAGTAGGAGGAGGTGTCTGAGAGTTGTCGCCTGGCCTCAGTCTGGTAGAGGTGAGCGCTCCAGAGTACCATGGTACCTCTCTTGTCGGCAAGTTTGATTATCCAGTCAGGGTTGCTGCAGAGTGTGCAGAGGGCTGTACGTTTATGTGGGGAGAGGTTAGAGTGAGTAAGGTGAGTGGAAAGGGGAGTGGTAGATGCACAGTCTATTGCCCAGAGTTGTGGAATCGAGGACCAGTGGACAAAGGTTCAAGGTGAAGGGCAAAAGATTTAATAGGAATCCGAGGGTAAACGTTTTCACACAAAGGGTGGTGGGTGTGTGGAACAAGCTGCCAGAGGAGGTAGCTGAGACTGAAACTATCCCATCGTTTAAGAAACAGTTAGACAGGTACATGGATAGGACAGGTTTGGAGAGATATGGATTAAGCGCAGGCAAGTTGGACTAGTGTAGCTATACTAAGTTTGTACGTTCTTCCTGTGACCGTGTGGATTTTCTCCTGGTGCTCTGCTTTCCTCCCACACTCCAAAGGCATACAGGTTTCTGGGTTAATTAGCTTCAGTAAAATTGTAAACTGTCCCTAGTGTGCAGGATAGTGTTAGTGTACGGGGTGATAGCTGGTTGGCACAGACTCGGTGGGCCGAAGGACCTGCTTGCACGTCATATCTCTAAAGTCTGAGGTCTAAAGATTGAAAGCTCAGAGGTCCAGACTTAAGAACAGTTTCTTCCCCACTGCTAACTGACCGCTGAAGTAATTACCTTTCACACCATCTTCCTGAGGTGATGCCATATACCCTTATTCTTAATTCCATCATTCCATTTTTCTTTTATTGTACTTTAATATATTTTGCACTACTCAGATTTTTTACTACTGTCATGCATTATTTTGCTGTTCTGGACTCGTTGTAATTACTGTTGTATCATTACCATGTCCACTGTTGACTCCGTCAGCTTCGTATGAACAAGGAATGTCATTGCAGCCTGGTGTATGTGTCAATGAACTACACTGAAACTGAAACTGAATCTGCATCTGAATATCAATCAATCAATCAATCAATTTTTATTTTTATAGCACATTTAAAATCAACTCTCGTTGAACCAAAGTGCTGTACATAGAAGAATTAGGGTTGGCCATACAGCTATGCAAATAAAAAGAAAAACACAACACACTATAGAATTTAACATGAACATCCCCCCCACAGCAGAATCAACGTTTTCTACTGTGAGAGAAGGCAGTAAAAAGTTCAGTCCTCTCCCTCTATGTTCACCTGTGGTCGGGACCCATTTGAGGCCTCCTCAGTCGCCGCAGTGGAGACCCGATGTTTCAGGCCCTCTCGACGGATGATGGAGCTCGCCGGATATGGTTTGGTCCCCCCATCAACACTTGCCATAGAGCAACACCGAATCAGTAGATTGATTCACACATCAAGCGTTTGTTCAGTGAACTCTCCAGGTGTATGGTGTAGGACTGTTTGCATCATGGCCTGGGTTGGCAACTCTGACGTCTAAGAAATAGGGTGGCCACAAAAAGTCGCGGACGCTGTCCGGTTCATCACAGGTACATCAACGGGATCTACAGGAAGTGCTGCCACAAAAAGGCGGCTAAAATCATCAGAGACCTAAACCACCCTGCCCATGTTCTCATCTCACTGCTACCTTCAGGCCAAAGATACAGGAGCCTGAGAAATGTGACCTCAGGTTTCAAGAACAGCTATAGACAAAAAGTGCTGGAGTAACTCAGTGGGGTCAGGCAGAATCTCTTTAGAAAAGGGAAGGGTGATGTTTCAGGTTGGGATCCTTCTTCAGACTCAAGAATGCCTGAAGAAGGATTCCCACCCGAAATGTCGCCCATTATTTTTCTCCAGAGGTACAGCCTGACCCGTTGAGTTACCCCAGCAGTTTGTGTCTAACCTTGGTATAAACCAGCACCTACAGTTCTTTGTTTCTTCAAGAATAGCTTCTTCACCTGAACCATCAGGCTCTTGAACCACTCTGCACAACTAACCACAACATGCTCTCAGCAATGACCAACTATGGACTTACACCTCATACTTTAGTTTACACTATTATGGTCTGGTGATGATGGTCCCATGACAGACTGAGTTTGTGATTTGTAGGATTCCAACCATTTGCTGACTGTCGTGAACAGATTAGCTCCTTGTCTTCACTTCTCCTTTTCAGAGTCCCGCTAAACCAAGATTATAGGAAGGAAGTGCAGTTGCTGGTTTATACCTGAAGATAGATGCAAATTGCTGGAGTAACTCAGCGGGCCACACTGCACATCTGGAATAAGTCTGAAGAAGGGTTCCCACCTGAAATATCACCCATTCCTTTTCTCCAAAGATACTGTCTGACCCTCTGAGTTACTCCAGCATTATGTGTCCCCCTATCTTCGAGATTGTAAGCTGACTGGTGTTTGGCTGGTAAAAGTGAGCTTCAATTGGCAAACACATCAACTTCATGGAAATGTTAAACGAGATTCCGGTGTAGGTCTGTAAACATGAGTGTCTTTCCTATTTAATGGAGAACAAGAAAGAACAAGTGCAGATTTGTTAAAAGCAATGTGACGAGTCGCCGGAGTGAATGCTTACACTTCCTCTTTCTGCTCTAGGTTTGTCCATCATTCTGTCAGTTGGAGTGTATCAGTAACGTCCAAATCCAATAGATATTCAGCTGATCTGTAATCAGAGTGACAATCAAGCACGGCGTTGGGTACAGAGTGAGAAGCAGCCAGTTCACAGCTTGATATTCTGGATGAAGTATTTCATGAGCATTCCCATTAACTTGTACAGGCAAGGTCCATGATTTATTAGGTGTAAGGGGAGATTCTTCCACTATTATACACCTACTCCTTGCAAATATTTGAGGGGCGGCACAGTGGCGCAGCGGTAGAGCTGCTGCCTTACAGCACCAGAGACCTGGGTTCGATCCTGATTATGGGTGCTCTCTGTACGGAGTTTGTATGTTCTCCCTGTGACTGCGGGGACTTTTTCCGGGTGCTCCAGTTTCCAAATGTCCTGTTTCCATGCGATATCTTGAAACTAAACTAATCTGAATTTAGTCAGGGGCAGTGTGGGAGTTTCACTGAAGGGTGATCGCTGGTCGGAATGGACGAGGTGGGCCAAACGGCCTCTTTACGCGCTGTATCTCTAAAGTCTAAAGTCCAAAGAGACCTGCGACTGTATTTGGAGGTGATTATTTCCAGTCAGTCCCTGCCCATGGGTAGTGTGAGGAGTGCAGGCTTGGATTGCTTTCTTGAAGCAATCCAAGGTGGTTGAGGGGTGACCATTTAAGTATATACAATTATGAGAGGCACAGACAGGGTAGACTGTCAGAACCTTTTCCCAGGTTGGAAATAACAACTACTAGATGACATAGCTGTACGAAGAGAGGATCGAAGTTTAAGTGCAGGGCAAGTTTCTGTCCACAGGGCCAGTGAATGCCTGGAAGCACTGCCAGAGGTGATGGCAGAGGCAGATGCTATATTGGTGTTTACGAGGCTTTTGGCCAAGCACATGGATATGCTGGGAATGGAGAGATATGGATTAGGTACAGACAGAGGTTAGTTGCTATCTACTTGTGTTGCTACTTTCAAGGAACTACAGACAAGGACCTCAACATCCCTCTGTCCAGCAATACTGTTGGTGGTCCTGCCATTAACTGTGTAGTTTTCCTCTACATTTAACCTCTTAAAGTGCCACACCTCACATTTGCCCAGATCAAATTCCAATTGCCATCTCTCAGCAGTCTGAAGAAGGGTACAGAGCCAAAACTTCGCCTATCCATGTTCTCCAGGGATGCGGCCTGACCCTTTGAGTTACACCACATGTTGCGTCCTTTTTTTGTAAACCAGCATCTGCAGTTTCTTGTGCCTCTCTTTCCTCAGCTCAGCTCAGCAACATTCAAAGACATGGCCCCTTTAAATTCTATGTAACAACGAGAAAAACACTTTCCAAATTTCTCGAGAACAATAAGGCATTCAGGAAACACAACTGTGAACACAATTGAACCACCTCAATCTCAATAATGGGATTCTGGGGCGTGTGGGATGGTAATTTTGGTGAATTAATTTTCCTGCCTTAAAAGTTTCATCTTAGTATTGAAATGTTTTAAAAAGCCCTTGGATCCTTCTGAGCATAATCATGTTAGTCTATGACTTGAGAGCCACAAGGGAGGCAACCTTATCAAATAGGATCTCATAGAGCTGCCATGTAATCATATATTCTTGTTTAAAATTGAAATATTTCAACCTTACGTAAGGTGCGGAAACCAGAGTGTAAATGAATACTTAAAACAGATATCACAGGCTTTTAGCATAAGCAGGTCAAGTTTCAAAGCTTCTGTGAGTAAGGTTTTGTTAAAACTGATTGGCAGCGTACTCACTTGGTAAAAAAAACACACACACACAAAGCGCAATTGAATCTCCAATCCTGTGTGTGTGTGTGTGTGTGTCATTCTCCGTGGTGTGACCAAGAGCATTGACCCTACCTAACGCCTGTGCACCTCTCACCCTTCATGGACAGGTTGCAGTGCCCGGCCTGTCCTTATCTCTTCTGATGCTTCCGCCCAAAAGATTAATGAGGATTGCAGTCCTGGTTAGTTATCCACCTCAACGGCACGATGCCGAGGAGTTCAGGAAGTATGGAGGGCATTCGCTCCTCTGTAACTGCTCTACTTCTCAATCAGATCACGGCAGATCCATATTGCAAACACATTGTGCCAACATTTCAGCAGTGGACAAACTTATGAAGAGGGGAATAGATCGGGTGAGTGCACAAGGCCTTTTGCTCAGAGTAGGGGAACCAAGAACTAGGAGACATAGGTTTACCTGAGGGGAACCTGAGGGGCCATTTTTCACTCAGAGGGTGGAGGGCATATGGAAGAGCTGCCAGAGGAGGTAGCTGAGGCTGGTACTATAATATTTAAAAGACATTTGGACAGGTACATGGATAGGAAAACTTTAGAGGGATACGAGTCAAACACGGGAAGGTGGGATGAGTGGTGGTGGAGCATCTTGGTTAGCATGGCCAAGTTGGGCCAAAGGGCCTTTTTCTATGGAGATCAAAGGGGGGAGGGGGTGGGGGTGATAATATGACAGGGAAACATGAAAACATTACAGACGCCTGAAGAATTTTGGAGAATGTCTGAAGTAGAGTCTTGACCTATCCACGTTCTCCAGAAGATACAAAGTGCACCAAAGGACACAGGGTGCTGGAATGACTCAGCAGATCAGGCCGCATCCCTGGAGAACATGGATAGACGAGGTTCTGGGTTGGGACCCTTCTTCAGAATGATTGTATAAGGGCATAGCAAACTGGAAGAGAGGTGGTTTAGTCAAGTCTTAGGAAGATACAGATGAGGAGGGTTTATGATGGGCTGAAGGGACTACTCCTGGGCTAGTACATGCCTGATGGGCCGAAGGGACTTAAAAAAAAATCTCTATGAAATCTCAGTGAAAGGCACTTTTTATGGACTTTTCCTGGTCTGGCACAGGCCTTTTGGGCACAATGCCCCCTCATGGGCTAATACGGACATTTGGGACAAAAGGGACTGGTTTCTGTGCTAATAGGGGCTTTGTGGGCCGAAATGAGTGGTTTCCGATTGGCCTAAAATGGGCTGGCAGTTCACTCACTCACTCACGGCTGGTGGGCTGGCAGTTGGCTCACTCACGGCTGTTGGGCTGGCAGTTGACTGATTCACAGCTAGTGGGCTGGCAGATGACTCACGGCTGGCAGACTGGCAATTGATTGACTCATGGCTGGTGAGCTGGCAGTTGATTGACTCACGGCTGGTGGGCTGGCAGTTCACTCAAAGCTAGTCCTTGAAATTCCATTTCCAGCAAAGTGCAGGCCACCAAATTCAATTTCATTCCATTTCAAGCAGAGTGCAGGCCACCAAATTCAATTTCATACCATTTCAAGCAGAACGCAGGCCACCAAATTCAATTTCATACCATTTCAAGCAGAGTGCAGGCAACCAAATTCAATTTCGTACAATTTCAAGCAGAGTGCTGGCCACCAAATTCAATGTCATACCTTTTCAAAGAGAGTGCAGGCCACCAAATTCAATTTCAATTTCATACCATTTCAAGCAGAGTGCAGGTTACCAAATTCAATTTCTTTTTTTTTTTTTTTTTTTTTTTTTTTTTTAAATTTTATAATACAACTTAGGAGATAGGTCCGTAGGTACAGAAAACAAAACTATTCGTCTAGTCCTGGGTTCAAGCTTCCGTCGAGTCTCAGCGCTGGCCCATTCTACCCCTTCAAATAATCTATGAACGGGGACCATATTCTAATAAATAATTCAGGTTTGTCGATTAAGACAAATCTAATTTTTTCCAGATTTAAGGTCTCCGACATCTCCATAATCCACATTTTAATTGTAGGGGATGCAGGGTTTTTCCAAAATTTTAATATTAGTTTTTTTCCCAGTTATTATACTATAATCCAGGAAATGTCTTTGGTTTATTGTCAGTTTTAGGTATTGTTCAGATATGTCCAATATTATTAATTTAGGATCGGGATCCAGTTGAATATTAACCACTATGGAAATAATTTAAAAAATTATTAAATCCACCCCAAATGTTTTAATTTTTATGCAATTTACAAAAGTATGGGTTAAATTAGCCTCAGAGTATTGACATTTATCGCAGAAAGGAGAGATATTAGGAAAAATTCTGTTTAATTTTGTTTTAGAATAATACAATCAGTGTAATATTTTAAATTGTATTAAAGAATGTCTGGCGTTTAACGAACATTAGCGAAAATTCAATTTCATACCATTACAAGCAGAGTGCAGGCCACCAAATTCATATTCATACCATTTTAAGCAGAGTGCAGGCCACCAAATTTAAATTCAATTTCATACCATTTCATGCAGAGTGCAGGCCACCAAATTCAAATTTAATTTCATACAATTTCAAACAGAGCGCAGGCCACCAAATTCAAATACAATTGCATTCCATTTCAAGCAGAATGCTGGCCACCAAATTCATTTCATACCATTTCAAGCAGAGTGCAGGCTACCAATTCATTTCATTTCAAGCAGAGTGCAGTTCACTCACGGCGTAGACTCACAGTTCTGAACTCAACTCTCACTCGCAGTCTTCCTGGGTGACTGACTCACGTCCAGCCTCCGGGGCTTTATACTCCTGGCACTTCGGAAGGGCCGTTAACTTCATCATGTTGATTGACAGGCGAGAGGACCAATCAGCTGAACTCAAGATTTTTTAAACATTCACAACTTTTTTCTTTTTTATCGATCAGAAAAATCCTCGGGGCTGCCTCAGCAGAGGAGGACTGTGAGTTAGATGGCCAAAAATCATAGCGCTATATAGTAACGTTTTTTTCTAAAATCAATGTACAGCGCAGACAGGAAGTGGTCAAGATGAGACTTTTAGTTATATGGATTTCACAGACATTACAACCAATATAGGTCTACCCCAAATGGTAAACAGTTTACAACATGTACACTTAAGAAGGTAAGGTTTGCAGTTTATGGCTAAGAGCAAGGACTAATTGTATAACTCTTTCAAAAAGTCCAATAGATCAAGAGGCCTTCCCGGTCCTGTAAGTTACGGTAATTTACGCCTGGCCTCAGATGCTGATCGATTGGATAGGAGTGATGTTATTGAGCTTTTCTGCAGTGGAGGAATGTGGGAGATGATCCAGCACAAAGGATAGCAAATATTAAACAATGATCGTGATTTTTTACAAGATAAAACCTTTTCGATTTATAGGCTCTGACAGATGAATATATTTCGCAAGTAGGGCAAAAATATTGATTACTGTGCAGTGTCTTTGCATCAAGAAGCTTGGTGGTGGGGGTAGGGTTTGATTTTGAATTGTTAGTCGCGAGTCAGGATCAAAAATAAACCAATCAAAAGTTAATTAAATGCAACATTGAAATGCAAGTTTTGAATCAGTTTGGATATTTTGTAGACTTCAGTCGTAATATATGGAAACTTCTGTTTAATTTTCTATAGTAACTTCCATTATATTCCCAGCATAAAGTAAAGACCAGGTTCCAGTGTATCACCCATGCTCTTTGGTTTGTTGCTAGTTTTGTGTAAAAATGAGCACTGACAGAGTTAGCGAGCATCACTACACGTTGCAAAGTTGATTTAATTAAATCTACGTAAGATACAGTATTGTGTTTCTACAGCCTTAAAGTCACTGTGGTGTGTTGTTGCATCAGGATGCTTGGGAGATTCAAACTCTTGTCGTTTATTGATTAGTTGCCATTGCTCATTTATCTCTCTTCTCACCATAATCTATCCTAAAGGGTCACTACTAGGCACCTCAGGCGGGCTGGCTCAGTCCAGACACCGACACTGTCACTCACGCTTCCCCAGATGGATTTGACGATGAAGCTAAGTCTTGTCCATTTGTGCAGCTCCAGTAGATGCTACAAAGGAGCACATGATGGACCTCACTTGGACAGCGTGCACAAAGAGAAAGAAATACAACAGTGCCATTCCACAATAACTTGTATGTCTTAAAAGCTGTAGGCAAACACAACATCAGAGACACTTACACAATATAGCAATTTTTCCCCAAAATGGACCATCATCTCTGAGTGCAGGTGTGCACAAGGCGTGTAGTGAGAGCAAATAGTGTCTACGGTGATCTATTGTAGGCTGCATTTCATAAAACTGCAGGGATAAAGTCACAAAAGGACATTGTGCAATTCATTCAGTGGCAGCCAGCATGATACCACAATCACTTTCAAAGCCCTCTATGGCCTCTGTTATTTACCGAACCTCTTCAAGCCCTGTCAATCTCTGAGATCTTTACAACATGGAACAGTACAGTATAGGACCAGGCCCTTCAGCCCACGATAACTATGCCAAATATGATGCCAAGTTAAACTAATCTCCTCTGGCTGCATGTGATCATTATCCCTCGATTCCCTGCATATACAAGTACATATCCAAAACACTCTTAAACGTTATTGTCGTATCTGCCTCCACCGCTACCCCCGGCAGTATTTTCCAGACACCCACCACTCTCTGTGTAAAAAACTTATCCTGCACATCTCTGTAAAACGTTGCCCCTCTCATCTTTTCATACTAGTTCCATGTTATCCCACTTTCTCATCCACTCCCGACACACACTCTGGGCAATTTTACAGAGGCCATTTAACCTATAAACCCATACATCTCTGCGTTGTGTAATGGGCCTTTCCCACTTAGGCAACTTTTTAGGTAGCTGCAGGAAACTATGCGGTTGCCACATGGTCGCCACTTGTTCGCAGGTGGTTGCCGGGGAGTCGCTTTCATGGTCGTGAGGAGTTCCCGCATTCTGGGAACTAGTCGCCACAAATTTTTCAACGTGTTGAAAAATTAGCGACAACCGGAATGAAACCGCCATGGAGAGTAGCGAGAATTCTCATGCATTACGTGGGTCGCCAGGAGGTCCTACTGGGTCGCCAGGAGGTCCAAGGTTCTCGTAGTTTGTAGCCGGTGCTGACCGGTGAATTTCATTGGCTCATTGGGGAAAAAAACATAGACGGTAGTTTTCAGAACCAAAGGATAACCGACCGGTAAAGTTAATGTCCGCCGAGCTTCACAGCCGTGTATCTCTGGCTCCTTAAAAGTTGTCTCCACTCCTTCTCCCCCCTTCTCCCCCTTCTCCCCCCTCTCCTCCCCTCTTTTAAAGGACTTAAGTAACCCTTCCCGTACACTGTGCTTTCACAGGCTTAATTACAGCGCCAACCTTCCTGTTCATCGCAGTGTGTGTCTGTATCACATTGGCTTTGCACCAAGTGAATTTCACTCAGACAATGCTTCCCCCGCTTGCCTTGCTCCCCGCCTGCATAATGGGCTGGTGAAGGAAGCGATTTGTGTGTGTGTTCCACTATGACAGTCACCGTTCCAGTCGTCTGTTTTTCAGGCGACTGCCGGCGAATTGACAGTCGCCGTTCCAGTCGCCTGAAAAATTGCCTAAGTGGGACAGGCCCATAAGGAAACCGAAGCACCTGGGAAAAACCCATGCAGGCACAGGGGGTACGTACAAACTCCACACAGACAGCGCCCAAGGTCAGGATCAAAACTGGGTCTCTGGTGCTGTGAGGTATGGCTGTGGAAACAGGAACAGAGTTAAGAGTTAAGATTTCAGATTGAAGATCCTTCATCAGAACTGGCATTGATAGAACCCTGTTTGTCTGGAAGGCGGAAGAGGGCAGTATAAAGGTAATTACTTCAATAAGGTGCTCTAACACAGTAGCAAACCAATTCCAAAGTCATTCTGTGATCAAGATGTCACCACATGTCCTTATAATCTTGTCTTGGCATCAAATGTAATTTATTGCAACGCCTGCTCAGCTCCTTGTCCTGATTTGTACATACTTGATAAATGGAACTCCTTGTTGGGGTTTTCACATTGAGAACATTACATAAATTAACGTGGTTAGGTTATAGAGCAATTGGCAAAAGTATGCCAGGCCAAGTGTACACCAATAATCAACACCCTTTTACCAGCCTGCTGTATTGATGATTATCAATAACCAGTGCTTTTATTGTAGACAAAAAGGTGCTGGTATGCATTTAACAGTTAGTTTAGTTTAGTTTATTGTCATGTGTCCTGAGGTACAGTGAAAAGCTTTTATTGCACGCTATCCAGTTGGTGAAAAGACTATAAATGAGACCCTTCTTCAGACTGATGGAGAGAAGGAATAGGTGATGTTTCGGGTTGAGACCCTTCTTCAGACTGAGGGTCTGAAGAAGGGTCTCGACCTGAAACGTCACCTATTCCTTCTCTCCATAGATGCTGCCTCACCCGCTAAGTTTCTCCAGCATTTTTGTCTACCTTGAAGAGACTTTGGATAGACACATGGATATGCAAGGAATGAAAGGATATGGATCATGTGCAGGCAGCTAAGAGTTGTTCTTGGCAACACGTTCAGCACAGACATTGTGAGCCGAGGGACCTGTTCTTGTGTTGTACTGTTCTATGTTCTCTGTCTATATTCTAAAACCGATTATCTTAATAATTACCCACTGCTGTATTTAGAGGGTCACTGTGTGTGAATTGGCAGCTCAGCTCTGTGTTGGTGGAATGAGCTATTAAAAATGACTGTCAGGAGTGTTTTATTGTCATATGTCCCAAAACGGAATAATGAAATTCTTACTTGCAGCAGCACAACAGATTTGTAAATATATTACTTATGATAAACAACATTAAAAAAAAGTTCAGTATATATATATTTTAAAAAAATCAGACAAATATGTAGATAATAGTGGAGCATTGTCAAAAATAATGCCCCCGTCGATATAGTTTATTTGGATGTTCTAATGTGTAATAGCCTGATGATTGTTTGGAAGAAGCTGCTCCTGAATCTGGATGTTACAGTTTTCAGGCTCCAATTCCTTCTTCCCGATAGCAGGAGTGAGATGAGAGCATGGCCAGGATGGTGTGGGTCTCTGATGACGCTGGCTGACTTTTTGAAGAACGAATGTAGTAACAAGGAACTGCAGATGCTGGTTTATACAAAAAGACACAAAATATTGGAGTAACTCAGGGGGTCAGACAGAATCCTTCTTCAGAGCTCTCAAAGTTATTTAATATTGTGTAGAGCTGCCGAGTGTCTCAATGCTTAAGTCTGTTTTTAGGCATTCATCTGTGTTTTGGTTCTCAACCAACATCAGTAATTCAAATTATTAGTTTGTCATCCCCCTGCAACTTGCGAGAGCTTGCACAGAAAATCAACTTCCCAGCAATTGACATAAATCCGCTTTGTTTCTTACATTACAACTGTGACTGGGCTTCAAGTGTACTTCTTGAGATGTTCACTGCTCTGGGACATTCAGGAGCCAAGGACAACATAAAACATTCCAGCACTGGAACAGGCTGATATATCCCTCCATTCCATGGCTGTTCCTCTGCCTGTCCAAAAGCCTCATAAACATTACTGTCATATCTGCTTCCTCCATCTCCCCTGCCAACATGTTCTGGGCACCCACCACTTTCAGTGTAAAATACTTGCCTCGCACATATCTTTCAAACTTCCTCCTCTCATTGTAAACCTATGAGCTCTATCATTTGACAATTCCAGTCTGGGAAAAAGACTCTGACCAAATACCATAGAAAGACGAGAGAGTACAACCTTAAAGTATAAAGGAGACGTGTGGGAAATAGTTTTTAGACAGAAGCTGGTAGGTGCCTAGTTGCACTGTCAGGGGTGGTAGTGCAGGAAGATAGTAAGATTAAACGAGAACTTACCAGTTTGAAGTTTGATCGTTATTTTATGAGGAGTAACGATGAGGGATTACGTGAAGAAGCCCCGCCTGGCGCTTGAACGGTATACTTCAAAGCAGCGGCATGAAAAACACAGAACATAATAGCCGGAGTAAGATAGTAAGGCTCAACATAGATTTAGAACTACCAGATGATCATTTATTTTATGAGGGTAGGGAGTGGAGGGCACGTAATCCCTCATCGTTACTCCTCATAAAATAATGATCAAACTTCAAACTGGTAAGTTCTCGTTTAATCTTACTATTTTACTTCGGAGTCACGTGAGTGACTACGTGAAGATTTTGAAGCTTCTGTGTTTTTTATGTCGTTGAGTTATTCCATACGACAGTCCGGCTAGGTCAACACATAAATGAGTAAATAACCTTTTACCAGATCAGTTTTAGTTTATTTTCATAAATCTTTTAATGATAAAAGAACAAATAATAACCCTTTTTTACATCTGGGGAAAATCACTACAAAGTGATAAAAGATATAAGTGATAACATAATCGATAATATAAATCGATAGTGAAACAAAGCAGGTGATTATAGTGAACCCAACACCGCGTGTCCAAAGCCTGTCATTGTGAGAACAGGTTTATCGTAGAACTTTGAAAAAGTTTCTTCTTTACACCACCCTGCGGTTTCTAAAATGTGTTCGAGTGGTACGTCCTGTAACTTCGCCGCGGACGTAGCTGCTGCACCTGGTGGAGTGAGATTTAAACACATCAGTGTCTACTGCTAAAAGTAACACCTGTTTTAACCACCTTGAAATTGTTTGTACTGATGCTTTTGTGTGTGGTTTCTTATGCGTATCATTAACGCTTTTTCATCACCTCGAAGACTCTTGATAACTTTTATATATTGTCAAGTGTCTAACTACACACAACGTTGGATCAATAGGGTAAGCTTGAAACATTACCTTCGCTCCAGTTCTCCCTGGTCTGCTTTTGTTTGATCAGATCGTAAACGTAAAACACAATGTTATCTGAAGCCACATGCATACAATCTAAACGTAGCATTTGCAATGTTTGCACTCTTTGTGCTGATACCAACGCCATTAACATTACTAATTTAAATGTTAACTTTTCCAATGATATAATTGTGATTGGAGTCCATTGCCTAAGCAAAGTAAGTTCAATGCTGACATCCCAAATTTCTGTATATCTTGGTTTGGGCGGATTTTTGTTAAAAATTCCTTTCATAAATCTGGATATTAATGGATGAGATCCAATTGATTCATGGTCAGAAATTTGTCCTAAATAGGATAATAAGGCACTACGCGCACTATTAATGGCACTATAACTCAAGGGCTGCTCAAAATACAACTCAGCAAGGAACTCCAATATGTTTGAAATGTTCACAGTATGATAAGATATATTTGATTGTCTACAAAAAACTTCCCATTTCTTTATATGTGTCATATATTGTCTTCTGAGTGCTATCTCGCCATGATGAGACTATAACATCCATGGTTCTATCCGCCAATCCAAGCCCTTGTAGTGGTCTGGTCAAAACCTGCAGATTAACAAATTCATATAAACATGTAATGGATGAATTTCTTTTGTTACTGGTTTTATTAACAAATCACTGCAGCTAGGAATTGACATATATGGTTCCTTAATCATATTTAACATCAACGGGAACCATGGTTGTGTGGGCCAATTTGGAATCACCAACAGTCCTGTGGCAGAATCTTGTTCTATTCTCTTCAGACATTGCTGAACCAGAGCAAATGGAGGGAAAGCATAAAATAACATATTTCCCCAATGTAGCGAAAAAGCATCTACTGCTACTGCACCTGGATCGGGTTCCCAAGACACGTATTTAGGCAATTGATGATTTAATCTTGATGCAAACAGATCAATGTCTGGTAACCCATACCGAATGACAATTTTACTGAAAACGTCTGGGTTCAACATCCATTCTGTGTTGTCTTTAAACACCCTTGATCTGTTGTCTGCCACCACATTGTCTTTACCTGGGATATAACTTGCTGAAATCCAAATTTGGTGCTTAATACACCATTGCCATATCTGATTGACCAGACAATCACATGATACCGATCTTACTCCACCCATGTGATTAATATATGCAACAGCTGTCTTATTGTCCAATTGTATCTGTACATGCAGATTCTTTTTTGTAGAATAATAGGCTTTTAATCCATAAAATGCCCCCAATAACTCCAAATAATTAATACCATATGCTTGGAGAAACAATTCCTCTTGGACAGTCCACTTGCCCCCACAGCTAGTAAATGTATCTGTCGCCCCCCCCATCCGAGAGCACTTGCATCTGTTTGTAAAAATACTTCAGGCTGCTGTATTAACATGTTTTTAGCAGCATGTGGAACATTTTCAATCCACCATTGCAATTCCAATAAAGCTTCTTTTGTTAATTGCATAGGCCTATCAAAATGGCCTGCTCGCTTTTTTAAAGCTCGTATTTTGCCCCTTTGAAGGTTTTGGTAATGTAATTGACCAAATTCCACTGCAGGAAATGCTGCTACTAGTTTACCAATAACCTTCGCTACTTCTCGGATGGAGGAATAAGGTTTGTGAATGAGGCCCCAACATACTGTTGAAATATCAACAATCTTGGCAAAGTTACTAACATAGTAACTGAATTAATCACAAAACCTAAATAGTTAATTGTCTGTGCTGGCTGCAGCTTGAACTTAATTGGATGAATCAAGAACCCTAATTTTTCAAATAAAGTTTTAGTTGCTGAAACTGATTTTCCAGCTGATTCCTGATTATTACTGACAATTAAAATGTCATCCAGATAAGCCATAATGATGTGCTGTTGTGCTCTTAATTGCGCTAAAGCTGGTTTCAACAGTTTTGTGAAGAGCCTGGGAGCTGAACTTAAGCCATTAGGTAATGCTTTAAATTGCCGCAGCTGTCCCAGCCAACTAAATTTTAAATACCTTCGAAAAAATCGATGTATTGGTACTGAATAGTACGCATCCTTTAAATCAATTGTAGCCATATAACAACCTGCTGATATCAAATGTCTTGCAGTGTTGAACGTTTCCATCTTGAAATGTTTATACTGGACGAATGTATTAAAGTTTGTAAGGTCCAGAATAATTCTACAACTATCTGGGAAAGATATTTGACACAAATTGGTGTTGATGCTCAATAGTTTTTTCAATAACACCTTTTTTAAACAATTTGTCAATTTCCACATTAATTTCTGCTTCCTCAATAGCAGAGAACATGAAACCATAAGCAGGTTTATTTTGTACCGGAGAATCAACACCTTCTTTAAATGTTATTGTAGCTCCTGAAACTGTTTGTAAAATAAACCGGTCAGATGTGATGGAAAGCCATTCATCATAGAACATTTGTAACCTCCCACCAACTGGAGATTCGTCCACAGTTTCTTTAAGAACAGAATAAAGTTTTTGTACCTCTCCATATGAACGTGGTGGTCTCCTTCTCCCCGTATACGGGTGAACATTAGGCTGTGTTGGATGGTATTCCTGCCTCTGTTTCCAAAATCAAATCCCCTTCTTGATGTAGAGTACCTTTTTTGTCGAAAAACGAAAGGTCTCATGTAGCTAATAGATTTAGCCTCTTCATCCATCTCTCTTATTTGTTTAGGCAGGTTTTCCCCGAATGGATAACCAGGAGATTGAACACCACTTGATCGACACAGACCTGCAAATCTAGGATGAAATATGGGCCGAATCGCAATTTTCCTCATGCAATTAATTTCTTAAGGAATTGCACAATAAGCCCAATGTATCTCTTTGGATTTTGATCATTTCTGACCCTTCCATTTGCTTTCCAAAAGCAGTAATGGCAGCTGAAATCAGTTTGAGGATTCTTTGAAACCTTATTTCTTGTCCTCTCATGACTGATGACATAGGTGTCCATATAGACGTATTCACCATAGGTACCTTCAATGAGGCGCAATTTTCCGGTGTTTTATATAATTCTGCTGTTTCAGCCATCACAGAATCTTGAAGTTGGTGAGATACCATATAATTAATACTGGCAGCTAGGTTTTCTTCCATAGCCTCACCACTTCCTTCAGGTATAGCAAAATCTCTTGCCATATCAGGCACATATGGCCTTTACTTTTTTATTTGTGGTGTGCACTCATAATCCACATCACCACTTTCAGGGTCTGACTTTTGCAGCCCTGATACTCCTGGAACTTCATCAAATGAGACTTTTTCCACCCTTAATCCTGGGTCTGGAGTTTCAAATTCCCAATTTGGCACATAGCCATATTCTGGATATTCAAACCCCTCAGGGTCTGTTTGGGAAAGTTCTGGGTACTTTGACCCTTGTCTCATAATATTTTGGAGTACTCTCTCCATATGTTCCATTTTAAGCCGTATAGCTTTATTATCCGGAGGACTCGTTATCAGAGTCATCATCAGAAACCACGGGCCTCATGGATTTCTTTTTACTTTTCTTAGGAACATTTTCCTCCGTGGTTTTTGTTTCTGGAGAAATTATAGTCTGACTAACGGGTGAATCAACGGCCACCGGTATCGGAACCGGCTCCGCACTAGTCTCTCGTCCTGACTGTTTAGCTTCTCCCCGGGACGATCTTTTTACCCGCAAAATCTTCCTCTGAGACTTCTCCATTTTCAATTTTTTATTATCTATGCTGGATCAGTACTCTGCTGCCAGCGTGACTCTGATTTTTTGAAAAATTTTTTACTCTCATTTTTGCTGGTTCTACATGCCAGCGTAACGTCTTTTTTAGAACATCCCCTAAAAAATTCATTGCACTTACCTGCGGGCCCGTTCTTACCGCTGAGAGGAGCTGCGCTCTGCAGCTCTTGCTTCTGCCGTCAGCGTCGACGTAATGCCGTTCAAGCGCCAGGTCGGGCTTCTTCACGTAGTCACTCACGTGACTCCGAAGTAAAATAGGACAGTTGCATTGAAGAGGTTTTTAGATAGACACATGGATATGCAGGGAATGGAGGGATATGGATCACGTGCAGGCAGAGCAGATTAATTTAACTTGACATCATGTTCGGCCAGGACATTGTGGCCTATGAACCTGTTCCTGTGCTGTACTGTTCTATGTTAACGAATAGTGGAAGGCCTGGACAGAGTGGATGTGAAGAGGATGTTTCCACTTCTGGCAGAGTCTTGGACCAGAGGGGGTAGAGTCAGAATAAAAGGACAAAACTTTAGAAAGGAGATGAGGACGAATTTATTTAGTCAGAGGGTGGTGAATCTGTGGAATTAATTGCTACAGAAGGCTGTGAATTGCCGTCAATTGATATTTTTAAGATAGAGATTGATAGATTCTTGATAAGTACCGGTTTCAGGGGTTATGGGAAGATGCAGGAGAATAGGGTTAAGAGGGAAAGATGGATCAGCCACGATTGAATGGCAGAGTAGACTTGATGGGCCAAATGTCTTAATTCTGCTCCAATAACTATGAACTTATGAACTATACCGCACAGAAATAACTCTTGAACCCATTTATTCTACATTCATGTCATTTACTTTCCTTAACATTCACAACTCCCACCCCCCCCCCCCCCCCCCCCCCCCCACCTGATCTATCATCCACCTGCACTCTAGGGGCAATTTACAGAGGCCGATTTAACCTCACAACTGGCACATACTTTGGGATGTGGGAGGAAAACGAAGCATCTGGAGGAAACTCAGAAGGTCCGAGGGAGAATCTGCAAAGTTCATACAGACAACAGCCAAGGTCAGGATGCTGGCACCTCTACCAGCTGTGCCACCAAGAATGTAGTAGTCGCCAGTGTAAAAAAAACTGACGAAACGTGCAGAAGCTGAACAGCATTTGAGGTACATCTCTTTATTGATGTTGTTCAAAACCAATGATTAATGTGTTTACATGACTTGCTATTGTGGATGTTCCTATTAACGTATAATGTGCTTGGGATGGGCCTTAGTACATACTTTGCACTTCTTGGCACAAATATTTCGTGATGTTTTGAAGTACTTCCAACAAGCCATTCCTTCTTATTGGACTTCCCCATTTATTCATGTTAGTTTGCAAATCATTGAAAAAATAATCTGATGTATTGTGTTTAGAAGGGTGAAAGATCGTGCAATTCCTATAAAATCAAATTCATATTAGACAATAAATTCAATGCAGGGCTATTCAAACGATTGTAATAAAAATAAAGGTAAACAACTTAGGAATGATAGCAGTGAGATTCCTTTCAATAAATTCTTTGAAGCATGGTTTGCGTACATGACAGATGTGGTGGAAACATCCTACTCTTTGAACGCATCACCAATCTGTCATTTCACTCTTTCAAAATACCTTGCAATATGACTGACAAAGCTACTATTTTTTTCTGCAACCCATCTTTTGTTGTGAAGGATATGAAAGGAAGAACAGCAGACATCCCAGACTGATTTAGATATACTTTGAACTCTGGACTTTGTTGATCAGAGCACCAAAATCTAAGTGAAACAATCAAGTAAGGACTCAAAGTGCTGGAGCAAGTTCGGGACAGAGCGGGTCAGGCAGCATTTCTGCAAAACATGGATAGGCGATGTGTATTAAGGAACTTCGGGTGCTGGTTTGTGCTGAAAATAGACACAAAATGCTGCAGTAACTCAGCAGGTCAGGCAGCAACTCTGGAGAATAGGAATAGGTGACGTTTCAGGTCAGAACCTTTCTTCAGAGATCAATCCTGCATGTCATTGGAGTGTGGGAGGAAACCGGAGCACCTGTAGAAAACCCACTCAGTCACAGGGAAAACGTACATACTCCATACAGACAGCACCCGGGTGGCGCCAGAAATGGCTGTCTGTCCCTTCCTTCTTTGTTGTTTTAATAGTAAGTGTTACATGTTTGTTTTTAGTGTTCTTTAGCTTGTTTTGTGTGGTGGGTGGAGGGGGTGGGGGTGGGGGGGGGGGGGGGGTTGGGTTAAACTTTTTTTCAATCTCTTACCTCGACAGGGATGTGATTTTTTTCCGTATCGTATCTCCGTCCGCACTGCGGCCTAACATCGAGTTGCCAGCCTTTGCTGGAGACCGACGTTGGGAGCTCCAACCGCAGTAGCCTGCAGGACTTACCATCGCAGAGCTCACGATCCCTTTGCCAGGGATCGACCTCGGAGCTCCAACCGAGGGAGCCTGCCGCCTTAACATCGTGGAGCTCGCAGTCTAGGGTTAGAGACCGACTTTGGGAGCTCCAACCCACAGGAGCTTCGACTGTCCCAACGCGGGAGCTTCGATTGCCCCAATGCGGGGGCTTCGGCTGCTGGCTGCGGGAGCTTCAATCGCCCCCTCGGATGGTTTGACTGCCCTGACTGCAGGAGAATAAAAAGGAAGAAGATTGGATTTTATTGCCTTCCATCACAGTGAGGAATGTGGGGAATCTCCTGTGGTGGAGGTTTATGTTAACTTTTGTGAAGCTGTGTGTCTTGGTGCTTTTTTTCAATATGGCTGCATGGTAATTTGCATATCACTGTACCTTAATTTGCATAGCACTGACAATAAAAGGCCTTTAAAACCTTTGAAACCTTTGAAACCCATAGTCAGGATCGAATCTGGGACTCTGGCAATGTAATGGGCCGGTCCCACTTAGGCGACGTTTCAGGCGACTGCAGGAGACTATGCAGTCGCCACATGGTCTCCACATGTTCGCGGGTGGTTGCCGGGGAGTCGCCTTCATGGTTGTGAGGTGTTCCCACATTCTGGGAACTAGTCGCGGCCTCATTGTGGTCGCCGAGAATTTTTCACCATGATGAAAAATTAGCAGTGACAAGAATACACCTGCCATAGAGAGTAGCGAGAATTCTCGAGCCGTAGGTGGGTCGCAAGGAGGTCCTAGTGGGTTGCCAGGAGGTCGAAGGTTCTCTTAGGTTTTCGTAGGTTGTAGCCGGTTCTGACCGGTTAATTTCATTAGCTAATTTGGGGGAAAAAACGTAGTTTTCAGAACCAAGGATAACTGACCGGCATTGTTAAATGTCCGCCGAACTTCACAGCTGTGTATCTCTGGCTTCTTAAAAGTTGTCTGACGTCTTAAAAGTTGTCTCCACTCCTTCTCACCCCTTCTCCCCCCTTATCCACCCTTCTCCCCCCTTCTCCCTCTCCCCCCTTCTCCCCCCCCCCTCTTTTAAAGGACTTACCGTACACTGTGCTAGCCGTCTTAATTACAGCGCCGACCTTCCTGTTCATCGCGGTGTGTGTCTGTATCACCTTGGCTTTGCACCGTGTGAATTTCAGACAGTGCTCCCCCTGCTTGCCCTGGGCCCTGCCTTTGTGATGCGTTTGTGTGTGTGTGTTCCACTCTGACTGTCACCGTTCCAGTTCCCGGTTTTCAGGCGACTGCCGGCATCTTGACAGTCGCCGGCAGTCCGCTGAAAAATCGCCTAAGTGGGACAGGCCCATAAGGCAGCAGCTATACGGCTTTGCCACGGTGCCACCCAATTCATCTAAATGAAACTAGGCCCTTCAGCCCACCAGGTCTGTGCCATCCGTCATACATGGACATCATTCTAAAGCCTTCCCCCTTCCCTGATTCCCCCACTCACCTGCGCATTACAGGTAATTTTCAGTGGCTAATAAACCCATGACCAGCATTCCCAGAAGCAAGCCCAATGCAGACAAGTTCATTGCGTTCAGCACCGGAGGTCAGAATCGAACTCGGTTCTCCAGAGCTGTGAAGTAGCAGGTCTACCAGCTGTCCCGCTGTGCCACCCAAATAATGGCCGGGAAACCACTGTCCACCTCTGTCTTTTTCTCCTAACTCCATGCAATCTTTCACATCAACAGAGGGGACACATGCCTCGTCTGACAGGAAGCTGCTCCTTGAGCGAAACGCTCCCACTGCAACGCTCCCCCTGCAATGCTCTGCTCCCCCAGTGACGCACTGAAGCATATCCTTCGATTAAGTCCGTCCCTGGGGAACACAGCATCTTATCTTCTCCGAGTGTAGGGTCTAAGGACTGAATAAGAAGTACTTTCCCAGCTGAGAAAGCTCATATCCTGCGCTGGTTAAAGATTGGCTTACTCCTGCAGTGCAAATTAGTCACAGTCTCTTTGGATGCAATTCCAAAGCTTTAGAGGCATTTGAAGGTCCAGATTAAAGGACTTCACACCGGAATGGGGAGGTAAAATTCAGCTCTTCAAAATTCATCTTTTGAGTCAGTAATGATTCCTGAGTGCAGTGAGTTCCTGAGTTTGATCACTTAGGTGACCATCATAAAGTTGGAAAGCAGTGTTGCAAGAGCCATATATATACAGTATATGAAATTGTAATCCTTTAATTTAAACTTTAGACTTTAGATATACTGCCCGGAAACAAGCTCTTCGGCCCTCCAAATCCGCTCCGACCACTGATCACCCCCCTGAAACTAGCACTATCCTACACACTATGAACAATTTACAATTTTACCAAAGCCAATTAATTTACAAACATCTACGTCTTTGGAGTGTGAGAGCAATGCTAATGTTGTGCCACTGTGCCGTCACAAATCTCCAAATGTGGTTGGTTGTGATATTTTTTGTTTCATCATACCCATTTAGTAACCAATAAATGCAAACATGCAATATGTTCAATGGGTTTAATTTGTCACTTTTTGCTATTCCCTTAATTTTCCATTTTTCTCATTATCATTTGTCTATTTGACTGAGACATAGTCATAGAATTACAGCATGGGAACAGGCCCTTCAGCCCAACTTGTCCACGTTGACCAAGATGCCTCATCCACACTAGTCCCAATTGCCTGCATTTGGCCCATATCCTTCTAACCCATTAAGTACCCATGTACCTGTCCTATTTATTTTGGAATGTTTAAAACTCCCACCAAAAAAACATTGCTTCCATTTTTTGGAGTGCCCTTAACAGCAAAAACATCCCAATGTTCGTAACAGGAATGTGATGAAACAAAATTGCATCTAGCCACATGCGGAGGAGATCTGAGGACACATTACCAAAGACTTGGTCGGAAAAGGCGGTGCAGTGGTAGAGTGGTACAGTGGTAGAGACCCGGGTTCAATCCTGACGACAAGTGTTGTCTGTACTGAGTTTGTACCATTTGCACCGTACCCTGTGACCGTGTGGGATTTGCTCCAGTTTCCTGCCACACGCCAAAGAAGTGCAGGTTTGCTGTTTAATTGTCTTTGGTAAAATTAAATTGTAAAATTGTCCCTAGTGTGTAGAGTAATGCTAGTGTACGGAGTGATCGCTGCTCGACGTGGACTCAATAGGCCAAACAACTTGTCTCCGCACTGTGTCTCTAAAGTTTAAAGTCCGAAAGGTCAGGCAGCATCTGTGAACAGATGTTAATGATCTTAGATGCAAAATGAAGAGGCTGAGCTGTTTGAAATTGATGAAGTGTATTAGCCAAAATGAGAGGTTGAAGATGCATATAAAGTCTGGAGAGGCATATATAGGGTAGACAGTCATAACTTTTCCCCAGGGTGGACTTGTCAAAGACTAGAGAGCATCACATTGATGTGAGAGGGGGAATGTTTTTTTCACGAGGCGTGATTGGTGCCTGGAACACACTGCCAGGGGTGGTGGTGGAGGCAGATACGTTTAAGAGGCTTCTTAGATAGGCACATGGGTATGCAGAGAATGGAAGGGTATGGATCACATGCAGGCAGATGAGATTAATTTAATTTGGCATCATGTTCAGCACAGATCCCTGGGCCAAAGGGCCAGTCCTGCACTGCACTGTTCTAAGTTCTAACGGCTGAGTCCTAAGGGCTTTTATTGTACAAAATCAATCCAAAGATAAGATGCTGAACCTTAAGATTCTATTGTTCTTCGTGAGAAAGGCATTAGACCCAATTTAACGAGGGGAGAGGAGGAGTGGAATGAAGGATTAACTGTGGGGCAGGTGTTAGTTGAGGATTACCAGTGTGTGCTGGAGGGACGTGCCACCCACTCTGCACTCACTCATCGAGGCCAGTTAAATTTCAGACTGCATCTGAGCAGCGTCAGGGCATGGAAGGAGAATATTCAGACCATTGTGCATCTTATTTGTCTTTTAGCTATTCACCTTTAGAAAGTTCACAAACCATAACTCCATGCAGCAGAATTATGCCATTCAGTTCATCAAGTCTACTCTGCCATTCAATCCTGACATCTCTCTTTACCTCTCGACCCCATTCTCCTGCCTTCTCCCTTAGATAGCTGGTATCTCTGAAGAAAATGTACACATTACCTTTTTGACACAAAAGCAGCAACTGTGGAGAACATGGATAGGTGACGTATCGGGATGGAATCCTTCTTCTGATACGAAGCGTCGCCTATCCATGGTCTTCAGAGAATTTGTCTGACCTGCTGAGTAACTCCAGCATTTGTGGGCTTATTTGTAAATCAACATCTGTAGTTCCTTGTATCTACATTTCCTTTTAGTTCCTTAATATGACGTTTGCTCAGATACTGTGGATGATTCCTGCTCCAAATACTTCAGAACATTTTCTTTAAAGATAAACACATATTTCTGCTTCAGTTACCAGTTATTTTAACCAATGTGCCCAGGAGCTTGCAGTATGTATCTGACTGGTTTCTCTGTCACTATACATCTTTCAATCTTTCCAACCTTCTTCTCAAGTAACTTTCCTGCATGAACTGCTCTTATCTGAATGCAAGCAATGGTTGGTTTGTGTTGATTTTGCACAGAATTAACAATGCAAAGGAAAAGTGTGTAGGACGGAACTGCAGATGCTGGTTTATGCTGAACATAGACACAAAGTGCTGGAGTTACTCAGCGGGTCAGGCAACATCTCTGGAGAAAAAGGATGGGTGACGTTTCGGGCCGGGACCCTTCTCCAGATAAAGGAGCAGGATGTGTTGCCTATCTAGCCAGTGCCAGTATCCATGTACTACATACAATTCTATCCAAGCGTCATCATCAGATGCAGATAGGGTAGACAGACATAACCTTTTTCCCAGGGTGGGAATATGAAAGACTGAAGACCATTTCTTTAAGGTGAGAAGGACAGCGTTTAAAGGAGATGTGCGGGGCAAGTTTTTTACACAGAGGGTACACAAAAAGCTGGAGAAACTCAGCGGGTGCAGCAGCATCTATGGAGCGAAGGAGATAGGCGACGTTTCGGGTCGAGACCCTTCTTCAGACTGGTCAGGGATCAGGGAAACGAGAGATATAGACGGTGATGTGGAGAGATAAGGAACAATGAGTGAAAGATATGCAAAAAAGTATCGGTGATAAAGGGAACAAGCCATTGTAAGCTGTTTGTGGTGTGAAAATGAGAAGCTGGTGCGACTGGGGTGGGGGAGGGAGATAGAGATAGAGGAAATGTCAGGGCCCGAGGGCTGAGGGAGAGGTGGGAAGGGGAGGAGACAGCAAGGGTTAACAGAATTGAGAAAATTCAATATTCAAGCCCAAAGGATGCAGACTCCACAAGCGGAATATGAGGTGCTGTTCCTCCAGCTTGCGGTGTTGCTCACTCTGGCCGTGGAGGAGGCCCAGGACCGAGAGGACGGATGTGGAATGGGAGGGGGAGTTGAAGTGCTGAGCCACCGGGAGGTCGGGTTGGTTATTGCGGACCGAGCGGAGGTGTTCGGCGAAGCGATCGCCAAGCCTCCGCTTGGTCTCACCGATATAGATCATCTGGCATCTGGAGCAGCGGATGCAGTAGATGAGGTTGGAGGAGGTGCAGGTGAACCTCTGTCGGACCTGGAAGGACTGCTTGGGTCCCTGAAAGGAGTGGAGGGGGGAGGTGAAGGGACAAGTGTTTGCATTTCTTGCGGTTGCAAGGGAAAGTGCCCGGGGAAGGGGTAGAGTGGGAGGGGAGGGAAGAATGGACAAGGGAGTTGCGGAGGAGCGGTCTTTGCGGAAGGCAGACAGGGGGGGAGATGGGAAGATGTGGCGGGTGGAGGGGTCACGTTGGAGGTGGCGAAACTGGCGGAGGACTATATGTTGTATTTGCCGGCTGGTGGGGTGAAAGGTGAGGACCAGGGGGACTCTGCCCTGTTTGCGAGTGGGGGAATGGGGAGCGAGGGCAGTGTTGCGGGGTATGGAGGAGACCCTGGTGCGAGCCTTACACAGAGGGGTTTGGGTGCCTGGAACATGCTGGCAGGTGTGGTGTAGGAGGCACAATGTGGTTTTTAAGATGCTTTTAGATAGGTACGTGGACATGGGGGAATGGAGGGATACGAATCCCATGCAGGCAGAGGAGATTAGTTTAACTTGGCATCACATGCAGTGTAGACATTGCGGGATGTAGAGCCTGTTCCTGTTCTGTACTGTTCTATGTTCTATATCTTTCTCCTCCTTTGCCATCCCATTGCCCCCAAACATGTTTTTTAATCAACCTTCCTTTCTCTCCCTTTGTTCCCTTTTTTCTACCAACCCTCTTGGCTTGACTTAATGTGTCATCCCACAGTGACAGACATCACTTCTGAGCTTGAGTGTGTAGTGATGACCATGCTAGATCTGATGGCTGTACATCCTCACCTTCACTTCACCACCGTCCTTCAGGGAATGTTGATCTCCCCTCTCCATCCAGTCTCAATGGTGTGCAACTCTTGACCAGCCTCTGTAGCTTTGAAATGGGAATAAATCATAGATGGACTATCAATGCTGGCTTTATTGACTACATCCAATACACATTGTAGAATTTAGTTTAGTTTAGATTAGTTGAGATTAGTTTAGTTTAGTTTAGTTTAGTTCAGTTTCGTTTAATTTAGTTTAGTTTAATTTAGATTAGTTTAGATTAGTTTAGTTTAGATTAGTTCAGAATTTAGACTTTAGACTTTAGACATTTGACATTAGAGAAACTGCAAAGAACAGGGTGGCACAGTGGTACAGCTGTAGAATTGCTGACGTACAGCGCCAGAGACCTGAGTTAAATCCTGACTTTGGGTGCTGTGTGTACAGAATTTATATGGTCCCCCTGTGACTGCGTGGGTTTTCCCTGGGTGCTCTGGTTTCCTCCCACACTCCAAGGATGTACAGGTTTATAGGTTAATTGGCTTTGGTATGAATTGTAAATTGTCCTTCAAGTGTAGGATAGTGATAGTACAGAGATTGCTGGTCGACGTGGACTCAGTGGGCCAAAGGGCTTGTTTCTGTGCTGCATCTCTAAATTAAACTAAACTAAACAGGCCCTTCGGCCCACCGAGTCCATTCCCACCAGCAATGACCTGTTCACACTAGTTCTATGATATCCCACTATCTCATCCACCTCCGACACACTCAGGACAATTTACAGAGGCCAATTAACCTACAAACCTGTACGTCCTTGGAATACGGGAAGAAACCGGAGCACCTGGAGAAAACACACTCGGTTACAGGGAGAACATACAAACTCCACAGAGCCAACACCCAGGGTTAGAAACAAATCTGGATCTCTGGTGCTGCGAGGCAGAAGCTCTACAGCCACTGTGCCGTCTGAAGGAAACAGCATCTCTAGATTTCCCCTGTTGATACACAACAAGGTTTTATGGGATAGACACAAAATACTGGAGTAACTCAGCGGGACAGGCAGCATCTTTGGAGAGAAGGAATGTGTGACTTTTTGGGTCACCCCTCGTCAGACTGAAGATATTTTGTGATATTTTGTGCCCATCTTTGGTATAAACCAGCATCTGCAGTTCCGTCATACACAAGGTTTTATAGGTCTCTGTTCAGTCACACCTAAAGGTCGCTTTGGAAGGTTTTGGAGTTGTACAGTGGGATGGCACAATATTGTTTCATATTTAGAAACACAGAAACATAGAAATTAGGTGCAAGAGTAGGCCATTCGGCCCTTCGAGCCTGCACCGCCATTCAATATGATCATGGCTGCTTATCCAACTCAGTATCCCGTACCTGCCTTCTCTCCATACCCCCTGATCCCCTTAGCCACAAGGGCCACATCTAACTCCCCTCTTAAATACAGCCAATGAACTACCCTCTGTGGCAGAGAGTTCCAGAGACTCACCACTCTCTGTGTGAAAAAAAGTCTTTCTCATCTCGGTCTTAAAGGATTTCCCCCTTATCCTTAAATTTCCCCTTTAGCCTGCCATCTCCCCCTCTGCCATTATAATAGTGACAGTAGTTTGATCTGTGACAGGGGTTCATGCTACAGATAACATTACAGTGGGAATTATCACTGTTCACGTTCCAATACATCACTGGGTTGCTTCAGGGCAGATGGTATTTAAATCCAATATTGATTCAGTGAGATTGAAAGAATGATCATTGTGTCCTACATCAGGATGGATCAGGATTCAGAGAGCAACTCAAAATCTACACTGATGCCAAGCTACTGCCCTTGCACTGAGAGATGGAACATTCCAGATAATTTCCCAGATTGACTGAGCACAAAGAATTGCATTTATTTTCCAATTTACAATTTTTTCATGTTCTTTATGAAATTGAAGCATCCAAATACAGTACCATGTGCAGTTCTGGTAGCCCACTTAGAGTTTTATTTTTATTTTTTAGTGATACAGCTTGGAAACAGGCCTTCCAGCCCACCAATTCCGCTCCGAGTTACAATCTCCTACACACTAGTTCTATGTTATCCCAGTTTTGCGTTAACCTACAAACCTGCACATCGTTGATGTGTGGGAGTTAAATTGGAGCATCCGCAGAAAACCGATGCGGTCACAGGGAGAACGTGCAAACCCCGTATAGACAGCATCTGTAGTCAGGATTGAATGTGGTTGCCTGGCGTTGTGTCCCAAATACAGTACTGTGAGAAGTTCTGGTCGCCCAACTATAGGAAGGATGATACTGAGTCGGAAATTATTCATCAGGATGATAACTGGGCTGTGGGCTTGAGTTTATAGGGAGAGGTTGGATAGGCTAGAGTTATTTCCTATGAGCGCAGAAGGCTGAGAGGTGACTTATTGAGATGTACAAGATCATGCGGGACACTGATAAAGTGAACACTCACGGTCTTTTTTCCCAAGATAGATATTCTAAAACTAGAAGACATAGGCTTCAGGGGAACAATTTAAGAAGGACCTAAGGGACATCTTCTTCTTCCCAGGGTAGAGGATTCTAAAACTAGAGGGCATTGGCTTATGGTTAAAGGACCTCAGAAGCAGCGTTTTCCACTGAGAGCATAGAGCGTATCTGGAATGAGCTGCCAGAGGATGGTATGTATATAAGCCGATACAATTACGACTTTCAAAAGTAATTTCGACAAAGATATGGATAGGGAGGGTTTTGAGGTCTATGGATCAAATGCAGGCAAATGGGACTAGCCCAGTGGGCCAACTAGGTCAGCATGGACAAGGTAGGCCGAAGGTCCTGTTTTCTGTGTGGTTCAGCTCTATGACAAATCTATAAATTCAAAGTAAATGTGTTATTGTTGCAGACTGGATCAAACACAATGGGCACCACGGACGACAGACACCAGACTCAACATTCATCCCCTCTACTCTTGGCTGCCAATAGCTTTTAGGACATCCCCATGTCTCTGCCCAGACAACTGCACCACCTCTCATACTGTCCAAAGCTCCTCTCAATGTCAAGGCTGGCACAGTGATGCTGCAGTTAGTGTCGCTTCCTCACAGCTCCAGAGACAGGGGTTCGATCCTGACCTTGGCTGCTGTTTGCGAGGTGTTTGCACGTTCTCGCCGTGACCACGTGGGATTCCTCTGCTGCACCAGTTTCCCCCCTACATCCTAGTACAGGTAGGTAGCAAAGGAATCAAAACGTGGGTTGACATGCGAGGGAATTTGTTGTTAGCACGCGAGGGAAAGAAGAAAGCCCGGGAAATGGGATTGAGGATGGAGCCGCTCTGCAAGGAGCTGGCAAGGACTTGATGGGCTGAATGGCCTCATTTGGCTTGTAATGTGTGCAGCAGATACACAGGATCACCACCAGGTGCAGGCTCCCTCCCAGTTCCACACTTTTGCCTTGGAGATAGGTCGCCATTCTTCCATTATAGTTTGGTTGCGAGTCTTGCAACTCTGAAACTGAGTCTTGCAACTGTTTGTCTCTGAGACAGAGCCAGGATTGTGCAAAAATAGTTTCAGTTTCTCATGCCAATCGAGATTCTTGAAACGACTCCACTTCGAGGCTGGGAAACGGGTCACATCAGCTTGGCTCCAGTTTTGTTTGCTTTCCTTATTCCAGCAGGGTTTTGTTCACAAACTGAGGCGTGGCGCCGAGTTTGCAGCTGAACTGTGAAGTTTGCCCAGCCAGTCACTGCAAATACCAGAGTGAGGGAAGGCAAAAGATCATGGCTGAAATAAAACCACTAAATCGAAAACCCAGGAGCTGTAAGTGCTCTGTACCAGCCCCCTACATTGGTAAAGGCTGTTTATCTGGTGCATTATTACTGCGAGTGCAAGCCACACAAAGCCCCGAGAACATACACTAAAGTTCCTACAGTGGAAGGTAAGAATTATTTCTTGCATTAAGAGCAGAGACACCCCTTTAGACACAAAGCCAGCCTAAAGGCCAGCAAAGTGCGTGTTTTTAGTTTTCCCTTCCTTTTCTGATGCCGAGCACAAAAATAAAATTCGAGGCCTGAGAAAAGCAAATGATGTGGATTTTCTGTCTTGTTTCCTAGGTTTTCAAGAGATCAGCTTCATCGCACAATTACTCACACTCCACTGAGTGTGTCGAGTAGCACTAATGACTTCATGTCACGGCAGAGATGACAAGAATCCCGAGGCACTGTATTAACCCAGTCTCTGATAGCCCTCTCAAGGCACAGGTTGTACATTGTGGATATGATGGAGCCACGGCGTGGAATATCCTGTAATGGCAAAAATGAAAGATTGGGTGGCTTTGACCTACTCCCATTCCATCAAAGCCTTTCAGATAATTTTGTTGATGGAATCCATGTATTTCAGGATTGCAGAACACAGCAGGAGCCAAGGAAAAGGACTTTAATAGCTGCTCATTCCGGGCCTTCTTAGACCAATTCCAATCACCCACTCCATCCCCTATGCCCAACAACAGTATTCACAGAGCCAGAGCATGGAAGCTGGCTCTTCAGCCCAACTTGGCTTGCCTCCCACCTGCTTGGCCCATATACCTCTATACCTCTGCCTGTCTAAATGTTCCTTAAACATTGTGATAGTACCGGCCTCAACTACATCCTCCAGCAGCTTGTTCCATACACCCACCACCATTTGTGTAAAAATGTTGCCCTTCAGGTACCTATCAAATCTTTCTCCCTTCACCTTAAACCTATGCCCACTGTTAATTTTCCCAATTTATTCTTCTCATGATCTTTTACACCTCTATAAGATCACCCCTCATTCTCCTGTTCTCCAAGGAATAAAGTCCTTGTAATCTTGAACCTTGTCATTTCCAGGACTGTGGTCTGAAGCCTACAGTCCCCACTATGGCACACTCAAATTGGAATCATGGTCACAGGTGGATAGGATGGTAAAGAAGGCTTTTGGTGCATAGACCTTTTTCAGTCAGGGTACTGAGTGCAGAAGTTGGGACATTATGTTACAGTCCTCACCGAGTCCACGCCGATCACCGATCATCCATCCACACTAGTTGTATGTTCAGTTTATTAGTTCCGATCAAATTAGTTTATTTTCAAGTGTTCCGACGTACAATTAAAAGTTTTTCTTGCATGCTAACCAGCCAGCGAAAAGCCAGTACATGATTACAATCAATCCAACCACAGTGTACAGATATATGCTAAGTGAGTAATGTTTACTGCAAGGTAAAGCCATTAAAATCTAATCAAAGATAGTCCAAGGGTCCCCGATGAGATGGATGGTAGTTCAGGACTGCTCTCTGTTTGCGTTACTCTACTTTCGCATCCATTCCCTACATTCTAGGGGGCAATTTACAGGGAGCCAATTAACCTATAAACCCACACGTCGTTGATTGTAGGAGGAAACCAGAATACCCAGAGGAAACCCATGCTGGAGGAAATTAAATGCTGGAGAACAGAAAGATATTTTGTTAGATTGAGATGATGACAATGGCTTCTGTGTTGCATAAACGTTGGCATTTACGAGTTAGTTTTGTCCTTAAACATTACGAGTTGTCCTTCAATACAGGAGAGGTGCCGGATGATTGGAGTTGTGGCAAATGGTGTACTTCCTTTCAAGAAGGGCTGCAGGGAATATGCTGGGAACTATAAGGCCAGTGAGCTTAACATCTTGTAGTTAGTAAGTTACTGGAGAGTATTCTGAGGGATAGGATATACTGGCATTTGGATTGGCAAGGGCTGGTTAGGGATAGTCCTCACATCTGAATTATTTTTTTAAAGACGTGACCAAAAAGGTTGATGAGGGCAGACCTGTAGATGTTGTGTACATGGACTTCAGTAAGGCGTTCGACAAGGTTCCTCATGGTAGGCCTGCTCTGAAGGTTAGATCGCATGGGATCCAAGGAGAGATAGCTGAATGGATAGCAAATTGGCTCCATGGAAGGAAGCAGAGAGTAATGGTGGAAGGTTTGCTTCCTCAGACTGGATGCCTGTGACTAATGGTGTGCCTCAGGGTTTGGTACTTGGCACATTAATGTGTGTCCTCCAATGATTTGGATGAGAACATACAAGGCAGATATTAGCAAGATTTGTTGATGATACAAAAGTTTTGTGGTTTTGCAGATAGTGAAATGGTTGTGAACGTTTGCAGAAGGATCTGGATCGATTAGCCAGGTGGGCGGAGCAAATTTGATGGAATTTAATACAGAGAAGTGTGAGGTGTTGCATTTTGGGACGTCGAACAGAGCAGGACCCACACAGTAAATGCTAGAAGCCCAACCTCTCTTGGCAGCAGTCAGTCAGTTTGATTGAAACACACCCACACCCATGGTAAATGCTTCACACTTTGCCTCAGCAAGGCCACCAGCTTAATCAAGGACAACAAGCCCTCATATCCTCTTCTCCTGTCTACCATCAGCAAGAGGTTAATAAGTTTGAAAACCCGCACACCTCCGGATTCAGAGACAGTTTCTTCTCAGCTGTTATCAGGCAACAGAACCACCCTATCACCAACTAGTGACGCCGGTCCTGACCTCCCATCTACCCTATTGAAGACCTTCAAACTATCTTTAATTGGACTGTACCTGGACTTTATCTTGCACTAAATATTATTCCTTCCCTTTTTCATGCATCAGTAACTGAACTGGGATGCCGTTTTGCGAATCTGTGTGATGAACGTCATCCGCGACAGACCGTTGGGTGGAATCCTCTGTGATAAATCACGTGATGAATTACTCCGTGATACTGAACTATCTACCCTGTCCAGAGCTGAACATGCTTGTCACATTGCTGACTCACCAACTCTCACACTAATTCAGTGAGGCCAAGACCGCATTCCTCATACCGTGATAATTGCTACCAACACCTCCTACTGCAACCAGCTCTCCCAGTCCCACAGCATCATCTCAACAATCTCAAAGACTTATTGAAAAGTGTTCTAACTGTGGCAGATCACACCCTGCTGGTCGCGAACTGTGCCTTGCCTTTGGAAAATTATACAATTTTTTGTAAAAGAAGAAACCATTTCAATTAAATGCTGTCGAGCCCTGCGCGAATTGGGGCTCATTCCCAAGGCGGTCTATGCACCTGTTAAAATATGAAGATTCTGATATAGAGTACCAAGAGCTACCAGCACCTCCTCAGGTTACTCTCCCTGAGCCGAAAGGTAACAGTCATAACACACACTCCCTGGTTGATCCCACTTCTGACACCATGTTAATTAAACTCACACATACTCACAATCTGGTACAAACAGTATTAATTGAGTAACATATACAAGACACTACAACATGTTACTCCTACCATGCAGCAGTACTAACTAACAGCACATGTCGGGTTGCGATAATATGAATGGTGTGGTAGTAGGCGGACCTTATAATAATAAACCACCACATTGGTTTATAAGTAAAGTAACCAATCTACAGGTGTCATTCATGTATAGTCCTTTTCGCTGACTGGTTAGCATGCAAGAAAAAGCTTTTTCACTGTCCCTCAGCCATAGTGTGACAATAAACTAATCTAAACTAAATTTTGATTAAACTAAACTAAAGTTTCAGTCAAGTCATAGACTCATGAGCTGTACAGCAGGGTACAGGCACATTGGTCCATTACATCTATGCCTGCCTCATTGACACAAGCCCCCAAACCCACCATCCCCAACACAGAACAAGCCTACAGCTCAGGTAATGTTCTGGTAACATGCTGGCATTCCTTGGGAGTGTTTGATTGGTGAAACTACCCTGATAAACTCAAACCATAAACTAGAGTACTGTCTGATGCACCTCCACTCCATTGCCGACAGTGGACTTTGTCGATGGAACATCTTGGGCTCTATTCTGTATCGTTCCCTTTGTTCTACCTATTATACTTGAGTTTGATTTGATTTGTATTTATGTACAGTCACTATGTTATCTGATTAGTTAGCAAGCAAACCAAAGCTTTTCACTGTTCCTAGGTATACAATGACAGATAATAAACCTAAAACTAAATCTGTTTGACAAACTTGAAAGCAGCACAAAATGTTTGAAATCTTAGATCACACACCATTTACTGCTGTGCTGGGAAAGTTGGGTCAGCAGAATACTTAACCCATACCACTCTTACTTTTACAAAACACGGGGAAACAAGCTCCTCGGCCTCACTTTCCCATGCCCATCAAGATGCCCCATCAACCCTAGAACCACATTTGACCCATATCCCGCAACTCCTCTGGCAATAACGATTCATTTTATGCACCACCCTTGTATAGGAATAATAATGGCCTTTGTGTGAAAAAGAAGCTTTAAATCTGAAGAAGGTGGTCCTGACCTCCAAACTGTCATCCACCTTTTTCTCCAAGATGCTGTATGACACTGAGTTACTCCAAGCATTTTGTGTACTATCTTCTGACAATGTGGTCCTCCGATTCCTATTAAATCTTTCTCCCTCACAACCTTAAACGTAGACCCTCTGATTCTGATTGCTCTTTCTGGGTTTTAAAAAAACTCTGTGCTTTCAACCTATCTATTACGCCCTCATAACATATACATCCCTATTCGATTACCCCCCCCCCCCCCCCAATCCTCCGGTCTCCAAGAAATAAAGTAATAAAGTTCCTAGTTCTGTACACGCCTCCCTATAAATTCAGGCCCTGAAGTTCTGGCAAACATCCCTTAAAAATATCCCTGTGCCTCTATCTGCTTAACACCATATTTCCCCATCGAGGGCTGAACAAAACTAAACACAATACTCTCAAATGGGTTTCACAACCAATATCTGTACAAGAGGGGTTTTTTTTAATCCAAAAGAAATGGGAATAAATTGCGATCTAACCCTGTCCTTGCCAACCATAATCTTATAATAACTGCATCCGATCTGCCACTTAGCCTCCTTCACTCAGGGGAAATCAATCCCCGCCTGTGCTCTCCTCCCTTAACTAAAGTGTTCCATCTGCGTCTCTAAAGTTCCTTGTGCGGGGTGTGACCAGAACGGCACACCATTCTCCAATGGTCGATAGCTTATAAAGGTGTTATGTACATATGATGCTAACATGGTGGTCTGACTCGGTGGCCGAGGCCAGGCTTCCGAACCTGTATCTAAAAAAAACATTTGTTATTATTGATATGAGAAGAAAAGAAAGCCTTTGTTAAAAGCAACCAACAGTTATTCTACTACACACAGGGCGCAGTGGCAGAGTTGCTGTTTGACAGCGCCAATACCTGTTCGTCCTGACTATTGGGTTGCTGTCTGTGGTGGAGTTTGTATTTCCCCCGGTGACCCCGTGAGTTTCCCCCAGGTGCTGCATTTCCTCCCACGCGCGAAAGACCGTACAGGTTTTGTAGTTAATTGCTTTAGGTAAAATTGGTACAAATGTCCTGGAGGCTAAGTGTAGGTTGCTGGGATTGCGGGTCGGGCGAGGATCCAGGTGGCCAAAAGGCCAGTTTTTGCAACTGTATAATTAAACTAAACTGAATTCCTAAAACTGACTAAACGAAACTAAACTAAACTAAACGAAACTAAACTCACTACACAAACAAACTAAACTAAAAACTAAACTAAACTAAACTAACCTAAACTAAACACTGCTTGCAATCCATGCGTCATTGAATCTAGTATTTTGGGGCGTGAGGTCCAGGTTCCAGTTCAAGAACTACACATTTTGTAAACACGGCCAATATTAAATTAAAGTCTCAGCATGTAGACTGCTTACTCCAAGAGTTGGTATGACAATACAGTACAGAACCTTTATGGGATTAGAAAGAACCCACAACAAAGGCAAGAGGCTTCCTCAAATATCTCAAAGAAAATCCACAACTGAGGAGAATTGGCAGTATAGCTTAAGTATTAGTCCCGAAAAAACAGGAAGCCCCTTTACTTACTAACAAGATTAGATTTCCAAATTACGTTTTCCCATTAGACATCGATGGAGCTTCTCATGTACCACCAAAGTGTGCGTAAGATATAATAATGAAATCAAGTTAGAACCTTCAGACATTCACTTGCCTCCTCTTTCCCTCCATATTTATCCCCACCTACTTTCCCACTTCTAACACAAACAGTGCCTCTCCATTGTATTTCGCTCCCTAACTGTGTTAAGGTCAGAGGGTGAGATGTTGTGGGGCAAGTTTTTTTTACAACAGAAATGGTGGCATGCCAGCAGTAGATTGCTGCCTTACAGGTGCCAGAACCTTGACTCTGGGCACGTATGGCCTTTGTACATTTCTCCCTGTAAACCACGTGGGTTTCTCCGGGTGCTCCCAGTTTCCCCCTCATTCCAAAGAATGTGCAGGTTTTGGTAAGTTACTTGGCTTCTGTAAAATTGCAAAGTGTCCTTGGTGAATAGCAGAGTTAGTGTACGGGGGTGATCACTGTTCGGTGTGGACCAATTTTCATGCTGTATCACTACATTAAACTATCTAAATTCACGTTCAAGTTACTTTATTGTCACAAGCAGTAATAAAAAAAAAAAAACAATTGGTGCAGCGAGATTTGATTACCAAAAGCTATATGAAATAAAAATACACATAACACGCTAGAATTTAAACAGGAACATCCCCACACAGCTGAATCACATCTACACGGTTTCCCACTGCGATGGAAGGCAATAAAGTTCAGGCATCTTCTCATTTGTTGGTCAATAAAAGCCACGTCACCAATAATGGCCATACAACATCGATCACTCCGTTCACACTAGGATTCTAAGTTATCCCACTATTCTCTTTGACTTCCGACACAGTAGGGGCAATTTAGAGCCAGGATCAAGAGTGTTTTATTGCTATATGTCCTGAAGGCGGAACAATGAAATTCTAACTTGCAGAGCACAACAGATATGTAAACCTATAAACATTAAATGTAAATACAGGCCTGTAAACATGTAAACCTGCAAATCCACATATCTATGGTGTGGAGGAACCGAAGCACCAGGAGGAAATGCACCACAATCACAGCAAGACTCATGCAAACCTCCAAACTACAGCACTGGAGGCAGGTCGAACTGGGGCCTACAAGGCAGCACTCCAGCAAGCTGCCCCACTATGCAACCCTGATTATTAGCAGACGTGCTGGGTCAACATATAAGATTATCAAGGGTTTGGACACACTAGAGGCAGGAAACATTTCCCCGATTGGGTGGAGTCCAAACCAGGGGCCACAGTTTAAGAATAAGGGTAAGCCATTTAGAATGAGATGAGGAAAACACTTTTTCAGCACAGAGAGTTGTGAGTCGTGGAATTCTCTGCCTAGAGGGCGGTGGGAGGATGGTTTCCGCTGGATACTTTTCAAGAGAGAGACTAGATAGGGCCCTCTAACGAGAAGCGAGAACCGGGGATAATGGGGCGAAGGCAGGAACGGTTCTGATTGGGGATGATCAGCAATGATCACATTGAATGGCGGTGCTGGCTCAAAGGGCCAAATGGCCTACTCCTGCACCTATTGACTATTGTCGAGCTGTGGTTCGCGGAGCTCCCAACGCGGGCGGGCTCTGATCAACACGCGAGTCCTGCACTCCGCCCGGCTCGCCTGGTGGACTTTCGGAGCCGCGGACCTCCCGGTGGGAAGGGCTGCTTCTGGAGGTCCGGTCCGCTGATGATTGTTCTCCGTCGGGTTTCGGCATCGGGGTTCCATCGTTCCCGGCGAGAGGGCCTGGACATCGGGCCACGCATCTGTGAAGATCGGCGGTAATGGCGGGCTGGACTATGGTACCCCTTTCCTTAACCTCTGGTGCCACTGTGGGGTCATGTGGTATGACTTCTGTGTTTGTGCTTTCTTTAAAATAATGGTTATGTATTTATATTTAATTTTATGTTTACATGACTGTAAGGAAAATCTATTTAGTTTTCTCTAAAATGAGATAATGACAATAAATTGAATATCAAAACAGCTATTGTCTATTGTCTAGTGATATAATATGGGAAAATAGACACCAAAACGTGGAGTAATAGCAGCGCTGTCAGGCAAGCAACTCTGGAGAAAATGGAACGCGACCATTTCAAGTCGAGACACTTCTTCAACTCCGTAATTATGGTAATTACCGTAATTATGGTAAATATTTAACCTTTAGGCATTCCAAATAACTCCTGGAGGAACCCAGTCGGTCAAGCAGCATAGGTAGGGAAAAATGAGGTGTTAAATTTCAGGGTTGAACCCTGCAATTAGCTTCAGTAGAAAGCCAGGGGCTGAACTCAGGGTGGTGAGAGGGGGGGGGGGGGGGGGGGGGGGGGG